>CM042390.1:1000000-1032500 GCA_023634145.1 Thymallus thymallus | reverse complement strand
TGTCTCAGTAGTTGAGTGGTTACAAAATGGGTGTGTCTGAGTAGTTGAGTGGTAGTAGTAACACTCCTCACATATTAGAGCCCAGATGGTTGTGGCTTCAATCCCCACAACCACCTATGATGGGTCTTAATTTAAATCAGTCATTATAAAAAACTATTAGTTTCACAACTACGTAGAGAGTGGACAACAACCTCACCCTGGGTGGAAAGTTAGAGAGTGGACAACAACCTCACCCTGGGTGGAAAGTTAGAGAGTGGACAACAACCTCACCCTGGGTGGAAAGTTAGAGAGTGGACAACAACCTCACCCTGGGTGGAAAGTTAGAGAGTGGACAACAACCTCACCCTGGGTGGAAAGTAATTACTGTTTTTGAAAACCACAGAAATGTTGTTGGACATTTTCTTCTTACCTTTTTGGACTACATAACGTTAACAAATAGTCGTTTTTGCATATGGAGATAATGGATGAGTTTAAGTGCTGAAATACTTTACATGTGGAGAAAAGATCTGAAAGTGTTTTTATGAGTCCATATTCATGTGACTTGAAATGCCTTTTGTAAAGCACTGTGGTGGAAATTGGCCACAAACATTGATTTTGTTTGTTTTTCAGACATCTGTTCCAAGAGCGGAAGTTTTCCATGGTGCCTGCTCACGATGCAAACGGTGATGCATCGAACACACTGGGAGTTTAGACATCCATAAACTCACTTAATAGATAATGAGCCCACATGACGAGTCTTACTTGAGTTTGACAGGAGTCAGGCAAGTCATGTAATCCATTCATCAACAAATCACCTGATTAAGCAATCTGTCAACCTGCCATTCAAAATGTACATTAGAGAAATAAAATATCTTGTTGAAAACAATAGAAAAAATAACCAACACGCTCAGAAATACATTTGCTCTCTTTTGGGGTATGTTTTTGTCGTAATTGAAAAATAAAAATTAACCCCTTTTTACTGACATTTGAGCGATTCAATACAATTCAGCTATTAAGTAATTAACGTGTCAGTGGTGTGGGGCAACCATATTCAAAGGGAAAATACTGAATGAAAGCAAATCTCATTAATTCCCAATCTCTTTCTGACAATCCCACGGGAGGACTTCTCTCTTTGAGCCTTTGACAGGCACATATAATTTGCTTTCACTTTCCCAGTCTTTCCACAAGGAAAACAAAGACCCAAGTAACAAAAGAAAAAATCCCCACGTCCATTGCTCTGAAGAGCAGGTAAGAGATGCAAGATGGGAGTGAGTTGATGGACGGCATTTCTTATTAAATCAATATTCGAGTGTCAAACAGGCAACACTGTTGATGTTAAACAAACCTGTTGCTTTCTATGTCTTTACTTCATTTCATCTTTATTTAACCAGGTAGGTTTTATTTCACCTTTATTTAACCAGGTAGGTTTTATTTCACCTTTATGTAACCAGGTAGATTTTATTTCACCTTTATTTACCAGGTAGGTTTAATTTCACCTTTATTTAACCAGATAGGTTTAATTTCACCTTTATTTAACCAGGTAGGTTTTATTTCACCTTTATTTAACCAGGTAGGTTTTATTTCACCTTTATTTAACCAGGTAGGTTTTATTTCACCTTTATTTAACCAGGTAGGCCAGTTGAGAACTAGTTCTCATTTACAACTGCGACCTGGCCAAGACAAAGCAAAGCAGTGTGACAAAAACAACAACACAGAGTTACACAGTAAACAAACGTACAGTCAATAACACAATAGAGAATCTATATTCAGAATGTGTAAATGTAGTGCAAAATGTAGTAAGGTTAGGAAGGTGGGACAATAAATAGACCATAGTGTTGAAATAATTACAATTTAGCATTAACACTGGAGTGATGATGATGTGATGATGATGATGATGATGATGTGTAAATGAGGCAGATGCTACGCCACAGGACTGTTTTGCTGCACAGACTGGAATACGTTCCAGGATTCATGCAAGTCATTGAGGAGTTCACCACCTCAGTACCGGCACCCCTGTATGTCGCCTCATTATTGTTATATTATTGTGTTACTTTTTTTATTTTTTACTTTAGTTTATTTAAAAAATATTTTCTTAACTCTATTTTCTTAAAACTGCATTGTTGGTTAAGGGCTTGTAAGTAAGCATTTCACGTTAAGGTCTACGCCTGCTGTTTTCGGCATGTGAAAAATAAAATGTGATTTGATTTGATATAGCCATGAAATACTTTGAATGGCTGGTGATGGCTCATATCAACACAATCATCCCAGACACCCTAGACCCACTCCAATTCACAAACCCCCCCAACATATGGACATGGACAAAAGGAATACCTATGTAAGAATACAGCTCAGCATTCAACACCATAGTCCACTACAAGCTCATTAGCAAGCTCAGGACCCTGGGACTGAACACATCCCTCTGGAACTGAATCCTGGACTTCCTGATGGGCTACCACTAGGCAGTGAGGGTAGGCATCAACATATCCACCACACTGACCAACAACACAGGGCCCGGCAGGGATGTGTACTCGGTACCTCCTGTACTCCCTGTTCACCCACACCAGCGCGGCCATGCACGACTCCAAAACCATCATAAAGTGTGCTGACGACACGACGGCGCTAGGAATGATCACCAACGACAACAAGACAGCCTATAGGGAGGAGGTTAGAGACCTGGCAGTGTGTTGCCAGGACAACAACCTCTCCCTCAACGTCAGCAAGTCAAAGGAGCTGATAGTGGACTACAGGAAAGGGAGGGACGAGCACGCACACATCCACATCGATGGGGCTTTGTGGAGCGCGTCGAGAGCTTCAAGTTCTTCGGTGTCCAGATCACTAAGTGGTCCACACAAACCAACACAGTTGTGAAGAGGGCACGACAAAGCCTCTTCTCCCTCAGGAGACTGAAAAGACTTTGCATGGGCCCTCAGATCCTCAAAAATGTCTACAGCTGCATCATTGAGAGCATCATCTTGACCGGCTACATCAACGCTTGATACGGCACTGCAAGGCCCTGACCGCAAGGCTCTACAGAGGGTGGTGAGTACGGCCCAGTACGTTAATGGGGCCAGGACCTCTATACCAGGTGGTGTCAGAGGAAGACTCCTGCCACCCAAGCCATAGACTGATGGGTATTTGGTATTTTATTAGGATCCCCATTAGTTGTTGCTAAAGCAGGAGCTGCTCTTCCTGGGCTCCACACAAAACATGAAACATGACATAATACAGAATATTAATAGACAAGGACAGAACTACATAAAAGAAAATGAAAGGCACATGTTGCCTTAATATCAATACATACAAAAACTATCCAGGTCTAATAGGGGAGAGGCGTTGTGCTGTGAGGTGTTGCTTGGTCTGTTTTTTGAAACCAGGTTTGCTGTTTATTTGAGCAATATGAGATGTTACGGAATTCCATACAATAATGGTTCTATATAATACTATACGCTTTGTTGAATTTGTTCTGGATTTGGGGACTGTGAAAAGACCCCTGGTGGCATGTCTGGTGGGGTAAGTGTGTTTGTCAGAGCTGTGTGTAAGTTGACTATGCAAACAATTTGGGATTTTCAACACATTCATGTTTCTTATAAAAAGAAGAAGTGATGCAGTCAGTCTCTCCTCAACTCTAAGCTAAGAGAGACTGGCATGCATAGTATTTATATCAGCCCTCTGATTACAATGAAGAGCAAGACGTGCCGCTCTGTTCTGGTCCAGCTGCAGCTTAGCTAGGTCTTTCCTTGCAGCACTGGACCACAAGACTGGACAATAATCAAGATTAGACAAAACTAGAGCCTGCAGAACTTTATTTTTGGAATGTGGCAAGAAATACCATTGCACCAAGTCTGGATCCAACAGGACCCTGAACAGCTTCTACCCCAAAGCCATAAGACTTCTAAACAACAAATAGATAATCAAATGGTCTACACTGACTACCTGTGTTGACACCTTTTTTTAATTTTTTGTTTAACGAGTTACTATCTCTCAGCCAGCTTCACCTGGAATGCTTTTCCAACAGTCTTGAAGGAGTTCCCACATATGCTGAGCACTTGTTGGCTGCTTTTCCTTCACTCTACAGTCACACTCATACCAAACCATCTCAATTGGGTTGAGGTCGGGGGATTGTGGAGGCCAGGTCATCTGATGCAGCAAACCAGATAGGATGGCATATCACTGCAGAATGTGCCCCCACACCATCACACCTCATCCTCCATGCTTCATGGTGGGAACAACACATGCGGAGTTCATCCGTTCACCTACTCTGCGTCTCACAAAGACAGATTTCCACCGGTCTAATGTCCATTGCTCGTGTTTCTTGGCCCAAGCAAGTCTCTTCTTCTTATTGGTGTCCTTTAGCAGTGGTTTCTTTGCAGCAATTCAACCATGAAGGCTTGATTCACACAGTCTCCTCTGAACAGTTGATGTTGAGATGTCTGTTACTTGAACTCTGTGAAGCATTTATTTCAGAGGCTGATAACTCTAATGAGTTTTTGCAACTGTACTTGAAGAAACATTCAAAGTTCTTGAAATTCTCCATATTGACTGACCTTCATGTCTTAAAGTAATGATGGACTGTTGTTTATCTTCTGTATACCACCCCTACCTTGTCAAAACACAACTGATTGGCTTAAACACATTAAGAAATTACACAAATTAACTTTCAACAAGGCACACCTGTTAATTGAAATGCATTCCAGGTGATTACCTCATGAAGCTGGTTGAGAGATGGCCAAGAGTGTGCAAAGCTATCATTAAGGCAACTTTGGAGAATCTCAAATATATTTAGATTTGTTTAACACTTTTTTGGCTACAACATGATCCATTGTGTTATTTCATAGTTTTGATGTCTTCACTATTATTCTACAATGTAGAAAATAGTAAAAATAAAGAAAAACCCATTGAGTGAGTAGGTGTCCAAACTTTTGACTGGTACTGTATGTGTGTGCGTATGTTAATGTGTGTGTGTGTGTGTGTGTGTGTGCGTGTGTGCATGTGGGTGTATGAGCCAGAGGTGTGAGTGCCTAAATTCAGAGCAGGTCTCAGTGAGGGTCATTATAACCAGGGTGCGTTTGAAAAGGTCAGGCTCATCGTTCGGATCCCTTCATGGATTCAGTTCTGGTATTGAGGTCCTCCCTGGGGTGATCGTTAGGAGCCCATTAATCAGGCATCAGCAGACACGGCACGCAATTTGGCCACCGTTGTTTTTTCGCCCTTACTTGTCCTGAGAGATAAGATTAACTTGGCAGAGCAGGGTGTTAATCGCCTTGACTGTTTGTTCTAGCAGAGGTTGGGTTGGAGTTCAGAGTACAATAAGAATTTGCAACTTTGTTTGTCAAAACGTGAAAAGCCATGTTTTAGAAATCGAAAAATAAATTCCTATGCAGTCAGATAGTGAGAGTCAATATCAACCTGAATGCATCATTCATGTCATTTACAAACTAGCCTCCAACACTCTACTTAGCAAATTGGATGTAGTCTATCACAGTGCCATCCGTTTTGTCACCAAAGCCCCATACACTACCCACCACTGCGACCTGTATGCTCTCGTTGGCTGGCCTTCATTATATATTCGTCGCCAAACCCACTGGCTCCAGGTCATCTACAAGTCTTTGTTAGGTAAATCCCCGCCCTATCTCAGCTCACTGGTCACTATAGCAACACCCACCCGTAGCATGCGCTCCAGCAGGTATATCTCACTGGTCACCCCCAAAGCCTATCCCTCAATAACTTTAAGCATCAGTTGTTAAAGCTGCTTATCGATCACTGCACCTGTATATAGCCCTTCTGTAAATAGCCCACACTACTACCTCATCCCCATATTTATCTTTGTTTATTTTCACTAATCTTGCACTCCAGTATCTCTATTTGCACATCATAATTTGCACATCCTTCATTCCTGTGTTAATGATGATAATTCTGTAATTTATTTCACCACTATAGTCTATTTATTGTTCTACCTCCTAACCTTACTGCATTTTGCACTACATTTTGCACGCTGTATATAGATTTTCTATTGTGTTTTTGACTGTTTGTTTACTGTGTAACTCTGTGTTGTTTTTTGTCGCACTGCTTTGCTTTGTCTTGGCCAGGTCGCAGTTGCAAATGAGAACTTGTTCTCAACTGACCTACCTGGTTAAATAAAGGTGAAATAAAAAATAAATAAAAAATCCTCAACACTAATGTAGTTTATTAAAGTTCAATCAGTAAGGTTCGCTCTAAAGTGGAAGTGACAGCGTTTTAGCAACATGAAATCTGTTCATATCCTGTAGAATATGACACATTTTTTACATTTTCTGACAAGCGAGCACTGAGATATGGTCATTTTCACATTTTCATAAATTCAGAGAATGTTTGGGAATGGCGTATAGTAAGGCATTTGTGAAATTTCTATAGCAATATAGAGCGGGAAAGCAACCGTGCGTTTGGACAAATAATAGACACTGCAGTAAATAAAACGTAATATCGGTCCAGGGCCGGAACCTACGCTGACCTGTACGCCATAGCCAATCACAGCTACAGTAACCTATATGCAAATAAGCCATTTGCGCAACACAGCCTACTATTTTTATTTTTATTTATTTAACTAGGCAAGTTTCTTATTTACAATGACAGCCTACCTACAGGTTCAGCCCCTGGAGCAATTAGGGTTAAGTGCCTTGTCATCATTCACTTTGAACTAGCGACTGGAACGAGCTGCAACAAACACTCAAAATGGACAGTTTTATCTCAATCTCTTAATTCAAAGACTCAATCATGGACACTCTTACTGACAGTTGTGGCTGCTTTGTGTGATGTATTGTCATCTCTACCTTCTTGCCCTTTGTGCTGTTGTCTGTGCCCAATAATGTTTTGTGCTTCTACCATGTTGTGTTGCTACCATGTTGTGTTGCTACCATGTTGTGTTGCTACCATGTTGTTGTCATGTTGTGTTGCTACCATGCTGTGTTGTCATGTGTTGCCGCCTTGCTATGTTGTTGTCTCAGGTCTCTCTTTATGTAGTGTTGTCGTGATGTGTGTTTTGTCCTATATTTTTATATAATGTATTTATATTGTTGCCTTTTGTTAGGCCCTCATTTTAAATAAGAATATGTTCTTAACTGACTTGCCTAGTTAAATAAAGCTTAAATAATTAAATAAAATAAAACTTGTGATCATTGCCCAAGCTAGTTTGATTGTATTGACATTCCCAGCCTTAGTTACATTCGTCAATTTGTTTTCCAAATAGTCATGGAAACTGAAACATGGAAACAAGCATTCTGAATGGAGGCAGAAAACAATGTACCAGGCCAGCTCTGTATTCCAACCTGATAGCAATATATTTGGAACTACCAAAAAATGTATTGGTGAATTATATTAAATCATGCATTGAACTGCATCCATCTGAAATGCCTTACTGTACATCATGGAACCTATTTTTAAAACCTCTTATAAAGTTGGATGTTGAATCACAAACAGGGAATTTGATATAATTTTTTCTGATATTATTATTGTCTGTTTCATATCTGCAAACTAGCTAAAATGCTGTCAGTTCCACTTTAACTTAATACAGTAGCATAACATAATTCATATTGTTTCCTATTCTATGTGCATATTGGGAATGTATATGTTAGAGATTACAAACATTATCATCATCATCTTAGTGTCTCTCTCCTCCTCTTCTGTCAGCTGTTCACCTAATTACCCATGAGCACGGCACAATAATTCATATTCCTCAGTTTGCTGTTTAACTCTCACAATTATAATTGTATTTTTTTAAACATACCCATGTTCTTTTACTTGCTGTATTACAACAAACGTTACCGACAACCCTCCACCTCCCCACCACCACCAGCTATAATAACTGTATAAGGCTCTTCATTGGAACTCCTTTCTTCCGGGGGAGAAAAGAGGGCTACCTGCCATCACATCATCTGGCTCAGAGGATCTTCCCTCAGAGACGAGGACATATAGGGCTATCTGCCATCACATAGGGCTACCTGCCATCACATCATCTGGCTCAGAGGATCTTCCCTCAGAGACGAGGACATATAGGGCTATCTGCCATCACATAGGGCTACCTGCCATCACATCATCTGGCTCAGAGGATCTTCCCTCAGAGACGAGGACATATAGGGCTATCTGCCATCACATAGGGCTACCTGCCATCACATCATCTGGCTCAGAGGATCTTCCCTCAGAGACGAGGACATATAGGGCTATCTGCCATCACATAGGGCTACCTGCCATCACATCATCTGGCTCAGAGGATCTTCCCTCAGAGACGAGGCGATAAAATGTCATATTGCATTCTGTCTCTGTTGTTCATTCAGTATAGCCTGTATAGTATAGTATAGTATAGTATAGTATAGTATAGTATAGCCTGTATAGTATAGTATAGTATAGTATAGTATAGTATAGTATAGTATAGTATAGTATAGTATAGTATAGTATAGCCTGTACTATACTGAACACAAATATAAACGCAACATGCAACAGTTTCATAGATATTACTGAGTTACAGTTCATATCAGGGAATCAGTCAATTGAAATAAATTCATTAAGCCCTAATCTATGGAATTCACATGGCTGGGAATACAGATATGCATCTGTTGGTCACAGACACTGAAAAAAAAAGTAGGGGGCGTGGAACAGAAAACCAGTCAGTATCTGGTGTGACCACCATTTGCGTCATGCAGCGCAACACATCTCCTTTGCATAGAGTTGATCAGGCTGTTGATTGTGGCCTGTGCCCTCCTCTTCAATGGCTGTGCAAAGTTGCTGGATATTGGCGGGAACTCGAACACACTGTCATACACGTCGATCCAGAGCATCCCAAACATACTCAATGGGTGACATGTCTGGTGAGTATGCAGGCCATGGAAGAACTGGGACATTTTCAGCTTCCAGGATTTGTGTACAGATCCTTGTGACATGGGGCCGTGTATTATCATGCTGAAACATGAGGTGATGGCAGCAGATGAATGGCACTACAATGGGCCTCAGGATCTCATCACAGTATCTCTGTGCATTCAAAATGCCATCGATAAAATGCAATTGTGTTCGTTGTCTGTAGCTTATGACATCAGCAAACTGCCGGTCAGATGTTTTGCCAAATTTTCTAAAAAGACGTTGGAGGTAGTTATGGTAGAGAAATTAACAGCTCTGGTGGACCTTCCTGCAGTCAGCATGCCAATTCCACACTCCCTCAAAACTTGAGACCTCTGTTGCTTTGTGTTGTGTGACAAAACAACACATTTTAGAGTGGCCTTTTCTTGTCCCCAGCACAAGGTACACCTATGTAATAATACTGTTTACTCGGCTTATTGATATGGCAGAGGAATTTGAGAGAAATAAGCTTGTATAAGTGTGTATGGAACATTTCTTGGATATTTTATTTCACACTTTACATGTTGCGTTTTATATTTTGTTTAGATGGAACTTCCATTACAGGCATGTACTTATATGGCCTGTTTCCAAATGTGTATAGGGTGCAAATATGTCCATAAGTATAAACCGGTTGAATTTATTTGAAGCACTAGCTGGCTAACATGCTAACTGTTGATGAGTAAAAAACTCACTTCCGAGTTCCAAACTGCCTCTGGAAGCAACCTCATCACGAGAAATGTTCGTCAGGAGATTCATGAAATGGGTTTCCATGGCTGAGCAGCCGCACACAAGCCTAAGATTACCATGTGCAATGTCAAGCGTCGGCTGGATTTGTATAAAGCTTGCCGCCATTGGACTCTGGAACATTGGAAACGTGTTTTCTGGACATATGCCAGGAGACAAAAACCTTCCCGAATGCATAGTGCCAACTGTAAAGTTTGGTGGAGGAGGAATAATGGTCTGGGGCTGTTTTTCATGGTTCAGCCCATTAGTTCCAGTGAAGGGAAATCTTAACACTACAGCATACAATGACATTCTAGATATAGACGATTCTGTGCTTCCATCTTTGTGACAGCAGTTTGGGGAAGGCCCTTTCCTGCTTCAGCATGACAATGCCCCTTTGCACAAAGGGTGTTTTTTTTTTTTGATTGATGTGGAAGAACTTGACTGGCCTCCACAGAGTCCTGACCTCAACCCCATAAAAACACCTTTGGGATGAATTGGAATGCTGACTGTGAGCCAGGCCTAATCGCCCAGCATCAGTGGCCGACCTCAGAAGCAAGTACTCGCAGCAACGTTCCTACATCTAGTGGAAAGTTGCAGCAGCAAACTGAGGACCAACTCCATATTAATTGATTGATTTTGGTGTCCACATACTTTTGGTCATGTAGTGTATTTTCAGCCATAAGCCAACAGCCACTGATGCTTGATTTTTGTAAATAAATAAAAAATATGCAAAAAAAATATATATATATATGTCCTGCACCTTCTAAATGCTTGTATTTTACACTGCTCATTTGTCACAAACAGGAAACTATTTACAGCTTTTTTACCTGTTTCTTTCAAACCTATTCCTAACTTAAATCACCAAGACAATGTGCAGCCAGGCGCTAATGCGTCTCTCTCCCCTCACTGAAAGAATGCTAAATGGATGAATGGGTGATAATTGTGCACCTTACTGAATGATGAGGAAGGTGAAGAGGTAGATTTAATTTAGAACAACAACAGTGTAATGCGTTTAAAGCCTATATATCAGCGTTGGCGCTCATGTTAATCATTTGTCTGCACGCCTTGCTGTCACGGTTCTTATGAAGGACCCGAGGTGCTGAGCAGTAGTGTGAAGACATTCCTTTTATTTGTGACCCAAAACAAAGGAGTGATCGAAACCAGGAAATTATGTGGAACGTGAACAAACAAAGAACCAATCACAGGTGGGAAACTAATTAACTTAAATAGGATCCCAAGTAGAGACAACGTATGGCAGCTGCCTCTAATTGGGGACCAACAGAAACCAAACATAAAGCCGCCCAGACAACCCTACCGTCAGGCCCCGACAGTAAACCAAACCCAAACATAGAGATGCCACTAGGCATCCCTACCGTCAGGCCCCGACAGTAAACCAAACCCAAACATAGAGATGCCACTAGGCATCCCTACCGACCTGACACTTGCAGATTGATACCATTCTCTTTTATGTTTTACTTTGTATGTACTATAACTATTACTGTTAGAATGTATTGTAAGGGAAACATGTTGCAGTAGGCCTTTAGAATAATGCAAGACATTTCCTTGATTCTATCCAAGTTGATGAGCTGGAAACAAACGATGCCAGTCAGCCTGCACAGCCGGCCCATCAGATCTACACCTAAACCATAGCAAAACTAATTTCACACATAATAACAGTTAGCCTACAGACAAGATTCAACTGACAATAATCTGATGAGTGACAATACTAGGCCTATCAGTTGTCACATTATACATGAAGAGATGGATGACAGATGCAGGGAAAAGATCATCACTTTATCAAATCCTCCTTCAGAGTCTCATGCAGCTAAAACATTGTGATTTATATATAGTATTGTGTTGATTGTGCTTTTCTACCTAATACAAGGTATTTACAAAGATAGTCTGATATAGTTACTCTAGAATAGTGCCACTGTAATGTCAAGTGTTGAAAAAAATATCTCTCTTTCTATCCTTTTGAATGGGTTAGGGGCATACTGAGGGCATCTTGATGAGGGATGGTTATTGTTCGTAGCTTGTAACAGGTTGAAAAAAAGACTGGGAAAGCTGTTGTGGAGTGATGAAAATAGTTAACAATATGCAGTTCACTGTGACTGTGATGATTATGGCTTTCACAGGCAGACACACATCGACTTGGTACACAGACAATGTGAACCACATAAGACAACACAGAATCTCTGTCGTCGTATAGACATGACCGACAGGCTCATTTCACTGGTAAGATGCTAGCATATGTAAATGTCTTCGCTCAACCTGGGTGTTTCATGTTTGCCTAACGGTTTATGGTGAGTCAGTGAATACGTGCATCTGGTAGGTTGCTAGGTTGGGAGGTAAAAGGCATTGTATCTCTGGTTGCCCCTGTCCTCTCCATATATATATAGCGCAGGCTGGATACGCTAAGCTAGTGAGTCATCCTCACAGACAGAAGTACCCTCTATGGGGAGAAGCAGTATATATCCACTAGCCTGTAGGGGAGAAATCTTAGAAACGGGGAGTATCTGGATTGCTAGGAGTCCAATGGTAAAGACCTGGTTGGACACCGACTTCACAAGGTTGTCCTCACAAGTCTGGCTAGGCCACAGAGGCGTACCCCACGGAACAACTCTATGCTTCGCTAATCCAGTTACATGAACGCGGAGGAATTTCTACTTTGTAAAAGTCTTAAAATATCCCCTCAAACTACTTGAATAAAAAAGTCCTGAAACATCCTCAAAAGAAACATACAGTAGGTTTTGGACGAGGAAGCAATTTGGAAAGTCCAGAGAAATGTAATGGTCCTTCTCTTTCTCATTAATGGGATAGCTATGATTAAGAGTACAGCGAGGAGATAGCTATGATTAAGAGTACAGCGAGGAGATAGCTATGATTAAGAGTACAGCGAGGAGATAGCTATGATTAAGAGTACAGCGAGGAGATAGCTATGATTAAGAGTACAGCGAGGAGATAGCTATGATTAAGAGTACAGCGAGGAGATAGCTATGATTAAGAGTACAGCGAGGAGATAGCTATGATTAAGAGTACAGCGAGGAGATAGCTATGATTAAGAGTACAGCGAGGAGATAGCTATGATTAAGAGTACAGCGAGGAGATAGCTATGATTAAGAGTACAGCGAGGAGATAGCTATGATTAAGAGTACAGCGAGGAGATAGCTATGATTAAGAGTACAGCGAGGAGATAGCTATGATTAAGAGTACAGCGAGGAGATAGCTATGATTAAGAGTACAGCGAGGAGATAGCTATGATTAAGAGTACAGCGAGGAGATAGCTATGATTAAGAGTACAGCGAGGAGATAGCTATGATTAAGAGTACAGCGAGGAGATAGCTATGATTAAGAGTACAGCGAGGAGATAGCTATGATTAAGAGTACAGCGAGGAGATAGCTATGATTAAGAGTACAGCGAGGAGATAGCTATGATTAAGAGTACAGCGAGGAGATAGCTATGATTAAGAGTACAGCGAGGAGATAGCTATGATTAAGAGTACAGCGAGGAGATAGCTATGATTAAGAGTACAGCGAGGAGATAGCTATGATTAAGAGTACAGCGAGGAGATAGCTATGATTAAGAGTACAGCGAGGAGATAGCTATGATTAAGAGTACAGCGAGGAGATAGCTATGATTAAGAGTACAGCGAGGAGATAGCTATGATTAAGAGTACAGCGAGGAGATAGCTATGATTAAGAGTACAGCGAGGAGATAGCTATGATTAAGAGTACAGCGAGGAGATAGCTATGATTAAGAGTACAGCGAGGAGATAGCTATGATTAAGAGTACAGCGAGGAGATAGCTATGATTAAGAGTACAGCGAGGAGATAGCTATGATTAAGAGTACAGCGAGGAGATAGCTATGATTAAGAGTACAGCGAGGAGATAGCTATGATTAAGAGTACAGCGAGGAGATAGCTATGATTAAGAGTACAGCGAGGAGATAGCTATGATTAAGAGTACAGCGAGGAGATAGCTATGATTAAGAGTACAGCGAGGAGATAGCTATGATTAAGAGTACAGCGAGGAGATAGCTATGATTAAGAGTACAGCGAGGAGATAGCTATGATTAAGAGTACAGCGAGGAGATAGCTATGATTAAGAGTACAGCGAGGAGATAGCTATGATTAAGAGTACAGCGAGGAGATAGCTATGATTAAGAGTACAGCGAGGAGATAGCTATGATTAAGAGTACAGCGAGGAGATAGCTATGATTAAGAGTACAGCGAGGAGATAGCTATGATTAAGAGTACAGCGAGGAGATAGCTATGATTAAGAGTACAGCGAGGAGATAGCTATGATTAAGAGTACAGCGAGGAGATAGCTATGATTAAGAGTACAGCGAGGAGATAGCTATGATTAAGAGTACAGCGAGGAGATAGCTATGATTAAGAGTACAGCGAGGAGATAGCTATGATTAAGAGTACAGCGAGGAGATAGCTATGATTAAGAGTACAGCGAGGAGATAGCTATGATTAAGAGTACAGCGAGGAGATAGCTATGATTAAGAGTACAGCGAGGAGATAGCTATGATTAAGAGTACAGCGAGGAGATAGCTATGATTAAGAGTACAGCGAGGAGATAGCTATGATTAAGAGTACAGCGAGGAGATAGCTATGATTAAGAGTACAGCGAGGAGATAGCTATGATTAAGAGTACAGCGAGGAGATAGCTATGATTAAGAGTACAGCGAGGAGATAGCTATGATTAAGAGTACAGCGAGGAGATAGCTATGATTAAGAGTACAGCGAGGAGATAGCTATGATTAAGAGTACAGCGAGGAGATAGCTATGATTAAGAGTACAGCGAGGAGATAGCTATGATTAAGAGTACAGCGAGGAGATAGCTATGATTAAGAGTACAGCGAGGAGATAGCTATGATTAAGAGTACAGCGAGGAGATAGCTATGATTAAGAGTACAGCGAGGAGATAGCTATGATTAAGAGTACAGCGAGGAGATAGCTATGATTAAGAGTACAGCGAGGAGATAGCTATGATTAAGAGTACAGCGAGGAGATAGCTATGATTAAGAGTACAGCGAGGAGATAGCTATGATTAAGAGTACAGCGAGGAGATAGCTATGATTAAGAGTACAGCGAGGAGATAGCTATGATTAAGAGTACAGCGAGGAGATAGCTATGATTAAGAGTACAGCGAGGAGATAGCTATGATTAAGAGTACAGCGAGGAGATAGCTATGATTAAGAGTACAGCGAGGAGATAGCTATGATTAAGAGTACAGCGAGGAGATAGCTATGATTAAGAGTACAGCGAGGAGATAGCTATGATTAAGAGTACAGCGAGGAGATAGCTATGATTAAGAGTACAGCGAGGAGATAGCTATGATTAAGAGTACAGCGAGGAGATAGCTATGATTAAGAGTACAGCGAGGAGATAGCTATGATTAAGAGTACAGCGAGGAGATAGCTATGATTAAGAGTACAGCGAGGAGAGGTTTTGCTAAATTATGGGCGACAATGTTGTTTGTAAAGGCTCAGCGAGCAATGTGGTAGAATAGAATATAAATTCTCCCGGAGACCGAGAGATATGGAGGTGGTACGGTGTGGCGGGGGCGGGGACAGCACTCATTGCTGAGCAATACCGACCCATAAGCCTCATTGTCTGAGTGGGAGCACAAGGCCATGCCGTCGTTTGAGGGCTAAATACTGTCCTATACCTTTGTTTAACGTCCCTCTACCCACCTAGGGCTTTCAGTGCAGTTCAAACGCCTTCAGACAATTACTTACATTTTCGCTCTAATTTTCATTTCTGGAAAAGGCTTAAAACAAAGGTTAAAATCCAGGTCATGTGACATGATACACCAAAACACAAGGCCCTAACTATGGTGACCAAAACACAAGGACCTAACTATGGTGACCAAAACACAAGGACCTAACTATGGTGACCAAAACACAAGGACCTAACTATGGTGACCAAAACACAAGGCCTTAACTATGGTGACCAAAACACAAGGCCCTAACTATGGTGACCAAAACAGTGAAATTGCTGTTCTGGTAATGGCACTGGCATCCAAAATACATAGATGTAAACTCCATAATAAAATCTACGCTATAAACCTGAAAGTTATTATTCTAGAAAGCAGAGATCACAGAATGCAGCTAAAGATGATAAACAGGACTAAAAAGGAGATAATTTGCTCAGATGCACAATATTCACCATACAGTATGTAAGGTTTCCTGTGAGAGAGAGTAGTCTGTAATAGAAGACAGAGATGTTAATACATACAAAAAAGCACTTCAATCATAAACTCTCCACGATTTAAAAAGGTGCCTGTTCATTAAGCTTATCGAGGCCCTCTGGGGGGTGGAGTGGGAGTTTGTCTTGAGTAAAAGACAGCCAAGACTTTTGTTCAAGGAGGCCCTTGATGTGCACCATTCACTATGAGAGCAAGATTCACACATTTATTCCCCAGTTACTGACAGACAGAGGAGAGATAAAACCCTGGGGAACATTAACAAAAGAGAAGCAACAGGGAAGAGGGAATAGAAATTAAGAAACTGTCGGTGGAGAAGCCAGCTACGACCCGATCCACTTTGTTTCAAGTTCGTGACATCATGAAAGACAGTGCAGCCACATTAACCTAACTCTGTTTATACAGCTTCATCAGTTATGAGGCTTGCATCTGAATATTGTATAAAAAAAAATATTAAGTATAGGAATACTTTTGATAAGATAACAATGTGATTTAGCCTCCTAAAATGAAAATTGTTTGTCTTATGGTAACTTGTGCCCAGACAGTGGCCACGCCCAAGTGAACAGACAATGGTTAGAAATTATGAACCAACCCCCTTCTACTCAAGAATAAAAGCCCCGTGACAAAAGTCACCCTCAGTTCCAAATAATGTGAGGACTTGTCCCCACGTTTAAAAGGGCTAATTTCAACTACAACTCTACAGTCCAGAAAATGTGAGAGCTTGAGAGTGAGAGCTCTACACGTGAGATGGATGAACTCTGAACTATTGATCACTCAAGAAGAAGTGAGTCCTAGATTACGGCCTAACAGCTGGAAAGGTGCGCAAATCTAGTAAGAACATTGCGGAAGCATCTACACACCACGACAACCCGGAAGACTCTACAAAGGACAATGGCGACCTCTACTGGGCAAACCTGAGCCTCACTTCACCAGCTCAGCTATCGAAGCCCAGCTCAATCGTAAATATTAAATTGCATTCCTTTCTCCGAATGAGCGGTTGTTAAAGTGCATTTATACAGAATGTATTTATGTCAGTGTAGCTTCCTGTCCGATAGAGACCAATTTCTTTGTCTCCCTTTCCACTCCCCCTTTCCTCTCTGAATCTATCGTGTGTAATAACCAAACTGTCTTGTTTTGTTTAGTCCACTAGGGACGGTATTTACTGTATAATGTTAGTATGTATTGTATATTCTGTATTGTTTAGCTAGTAAATAAATAATTTAGCCAATTTGTGTATGGATGATTCATCGGAAAGGCATGGTTTGTGCAGACTACAAGAAATTATGATGTTTTAGAATGAGACTGGAGGAGGAAGAATTAATTATTAAGTGACTGTAATGATAAGATATAAAATAATCTGAAGAGTTATTTTCGGGAGATAGCGACTCTATAAACAAACATTATTCCGTGGTTCCCCGACTTCCTAGTAAATTAATGTTTATATGGTTAGTTTAATCACATAAAAATTAAGCCTAGAGAATCGATTTGATAATATAACAGTCTCCAAAGTCAGAGACACGACAACAGCCAACCAAGCCATAGCCAGTTCACTCTGCTACTGTCCGGCAAACGGTACTGGAGCATCGGCTCTCTGACCAACAGGCTTCGAGACAACTTCTACCCCCAAGACATAGAAAGCTAAATAGCCAGACTGTTAAATAGTAAATTAATGACACCTGAACTAAACTATACTAAACTATACTGTATATACAAACCAAATACACACTACATTCATTTGCTGCTGTTCTTTATTTTATTCTTATTATTATCTATCCTGATGCCTAGTCACTTTACCCTGCCTTCATGTACAGTACATATCTACTTCAAATGTGTGTATACATATAGCCAGACCAATTAAAGGTACCGAACTACCTGCACTGACTCTATCTTGGACTGACCCTACACACACTCACTAGACTATATATATACTGTACAAACCACTCACACACACTACATTGACACTCAAAAACACAACCCACACACATACACTACACACACACACACACACACACACACACACACACACACACACACACACACACACACACACACACACACACACACACACACACATTACACACACACACTCACATACACACTAAAACACTTTTACACTCATCCTTTGCTGCTGCTTATCTGTTCTTCATTTTACTCTTATTGGTATCTATCCTGATACCTAGTCACTTTACCCTGCATTCATGTACATATCTACCTCAAATACCTTATTATTATCTATCCTGATACCTAGTCACTTTACCCTGCATTCATGTACATATCTACCTCAAATACCTTGTACCTCTGCACATTGATATGGTACTGGTACTCCCTGTATATAGCTCCACATTGATCTGGTACTGGTACTCCCTGTATATAGCTCCACATTGATCTGGTACTTCCTGTATATAGCTCCACATTGATCTGGTACTTCCTGTATATAGTTCCACATTGATCTGGTACTTCCTGTATATAGCTCCACATTGATCTGGTACTTCCTGTATATAGCTCCATTCTTGTCTATTTTATTTGATTCCTCTTGTGTTACTATTTGTATTTTTTGTATTTTTTATCTTTGTTAGGAAGGGCTCATAAGCAAGCATGTCATGGTAAAGTCTTCACCAGTTTTCGGCGCATCTGACAAATACAATTTGATTTGATTTGACGCAGAGGAACTTGAAGTTCTCGACCCGCTCCACTACAGCCCCGTCCATGTCAATGGGTGCTTGCCCACCCCTCATTCTCCTGTAGTCCACGATCAGCTCATTTGCCTTGCTGACGTTGACGGAAAGATTGTTGTTCTGGCACCACACTGCCAGGTCTCTGACCTCCTCCCTGTAGGCTGTCTCATCATTGTCAGTGATCAGACCAACATCCTGTCGTTGGCACCAGCTCATGATTTGGTCGCACACATTTTTTTTGCGCCATGACGCAATAAAAATAATGTAATTCACAGCTTTATTAAGAAGCGTAATAGACTACTGAGATTGTATTCAATAAATTAGTTGTTTCATCCAGCAGGAATATGGAAGCCTTCAGTTACGTCTATTTGTGGATTGTAGCACACTGTCCATACTCCTGTGCTACAACATAAAAAGACAAACCTGTGTCAAAGTATAACTAAGACTAGGAAAGAAAGGTAGAGCCTCCGGTTTCATCAATAACTAGGCTGTCGGCAGGGCTAACAGCTAACTGCTCTCTCACTCACGTCTCGTCATAGAGTTGCCCAAGGCGGAGACGTTGCTATGGAT
Organism: Thymallus thymallus; assembly: GCA_023634145.1. Lineage (NCBI taxonomy): Eukaryota > Metazoa > Chordata > Actinopteri > Salmoniformes > Salmonidae > Thymallus > Thymallus thymallus. The sequence continues at coordinate 1,013,471 of CM042390.1, read as the reverse complement.
GCTAACAGAGCAAGTTATTTCTGATTGCCATTTAGCAGACGCTTTTATCCTAAGCATCTCAGTCATGCGTGTTGATATTTTTACATTTTGGTGGCACCACGGAATCAAACCCATGACCCGTGCAAATGCCATGTTATTCCCACTGAGCCACACAGGACCAGGGTAGGGCCTGAACGTCACAGGTATGGATAGGGCTTAAAATTCATGCCTGTGCAGGGCCTCAACTTTAAACCAGGGGTTGGAACCAAAATCATTTTCCAATCATTTAGTTCTGGACAGAACCCATTTTGTTTCCCATTCCGACCAGCAAAATAAAGTTCTTAACCAGTTCGAACACCCAAAATGCACCAGTTTATATTGTTCCTTTCTGTTCCTTTTTAAACCTCTGAAATATATGTATTTTTTTACATTTAGCTCAACATTAAATGACTTCAACAATCAGTGCAGATAGAGCAGCTTGCTATGGAATTGGCGGTTGGAGTGAGAGAGGTTGGAGGAGGCAGCTTGGCTTGAAGCACTGGGCAACTTGTGATGACATGCATTATCTGAATTGGACCCAAGGAATTATACCTATGGAGGAGCGGTTTCTATGTAGGAACTCTGAATAGCTTTGAACTTCAGAGAGTTTGCTTAACCTCAATGTTTTATCTGTGGCTTAACGTTGGACCAGAGCTAGCTAGCTAGCTAACAAGCTTGTGTGTGCACAGCGACACCAGAATTAAAAACATCTTATATTTTAGTAGTTAATAAACCTAATGTGAAATGTGATACTATGTGACACTATAGTATCCATAACTAGCATAGAAAAAGTTAATCCATTCTTCTCTAATTTATAATCTCTCCCTATCTTCTGAATCCCGCTACAGAGGGGGAGGGGCAGGTAGCCTAAACACACACACACTTTGCAAAGATTTTCAGCTGGCAGGCAGACACAGGCAGAATACGTTTCTGATTGACAGAGGGAGGGATTTGCATAGGCGCTTTGTTGCGTGTATTGTGTGGAAAAAAAATACCTGTAACATAAAATAACATTATTATCTATCGACAGACAGGCAGGCAGACAGACAGGCAGACAGACAGAGAGACAGACAGACAGACAGACAGACAGACAGACAGACAGACAGACAGACAGACAGACAGACAGACAGACAGACAGACAGACAGACAGACAGACAGACAGACAGACAGACAGTTTCCTGAACCGGTTCCAAACTCTGGTTTAAACCCATGCCTCCAGACTCTGAGCTGTGGTTTAGAGGAGGAGAACAACACAGCTCATCCCCCTGCATGTCCTACTATCCAGTAGGGGTCAGAGTTCAGGGTTGGTTCTGCGGTGAGGATGCTCCCCACCACTGTGGAGGAGGCATGTCAAGGGTGCCCGCTGGTGATCATCACTGCCCATCAGTGCAACGTGGCACACAGCCACTAGCGACCCCACAGAGTCCCACCAGTCCGAAACTAGCACCATGGAGAGCCAGTCTGCTTCACCTCTCAGTTCATAATTACCAAATGACTCATCAGAACACAGGTCAGAGCAACAGAGCCCTCAGATCCTCTCGTCCAATAGAACTAATACCTGCTGGAAAGCCACATGAATTTCAGAGACTATTTTCTCCATAGTGCATAGGAACAGTAGGGAAAAGTACAAATGACCTATATGGTACCATCCATTTCAAGTGCTTAACTGTAAATGTGGAGGCCAAACTATTCAAACAGTATTCTGATAAGAGAATCTGGGAGAATTGCTTGTCACAGGTGGCCATCAACAAAACAGTTCTTTGGAAATGTCCATTACAGATGGTCATTTCAGTAGACTTAGTAAAGCTTAAAATATGACACACATTCATGCAATTTACTTCAGAACTCTGCCCTCTTGGCCAGGTCTCCCTTGAAAAAATGTATTTTATTTTTGACCTGGTATAAAAAGCTTAAGGTTCTGTGCGCTCTCACTACATATAGATATCATTAGCCATTCTCAATCAGATGAGATACACCTGGTCTCATTAATTAAAGTATTACTGAGATTGAAAATGATTTTCATATCTGTTATTGCCCAACTATTAAAACCTGTTTGTTTAAAAACACACAGCAAACCAACAGCTGCCACCTGGAAATGTTGCTGATCCCGAAGGGAAAATCCCTGCAATTTTACTCTAATGGTAAATATTTAAGAGCAGATGAATGTCTTTCTCCCTGTAGTGCTTGGGTCAGAACCCATCAATAGCAGCTCTCACAGGCTGTGTTGATTTGGCTGTTGGCGTGGTCCAGGACCAACCCAGGACAAACGGCCCAGGGAGAAGCTCTTTCAGGGGCAGTGGTTGGCAGAGATCTGCCTGCTGGGGCCGGATCAGATGTCCATCCTCTCCTGAAATAGACAACCAATTACCTTAAGTGACAATAATCAACTATGAGTGACTGAGAGGCGGAGCGATAACTGTGTGATCATGTCACTATGCTGCTTCTTTTTTGTTGCATTCAGTCACTAGGCCAGGGTTTTCCAAACTTGGTCCTTGGGACCCCAAGGGGTGCACGTTTTGGTGTTGGCACTACACAGCTGATTGAAATATTAAACTAATCATCAGGCTTTAATCAGCTGTGTAGTGTTAGAACTAAATGTGCCCACCGAGTTTGGGAAATGCTACACTAGGCATTTATGCACATTGTGAGCTTTTTTACGTTGTCTTTTTGTAAAACGTTTCACTTGCTTTATCGGGTGTGTGTGTGTGTGCGTGCGTGCGTGTGTGTGTTATTGTGACTCACAATTGTCGACCTGACAACATCCTTGAAGTAATTAGCTTTGAAGTTACAAAACCTCTAGGGTTTTAGTCTACACTCAAGTTGAATAAAGGATGCAAGTATGTAAGTACCTCTTAACCATTGTGATTAATGCATATTATTGTTCAACCCTTGGGTTAGTAAGCCTGTATATATTCCTGTTCATGTCAGTCACTCTAAATCAAAATATGACCTTGAGTGATCTTACATTTCCTCAATACGAAGTCGTACCTTAAGCCAACACTTTTTCCTGGCCTTTCCTGCTGGAGAAATGGGGCTTCACGTTTTGGAATGAAGAACCTGGCCTGGCCAAATTGAGCAATCGGGCAGAAGGGTCTTGGTCACGGAGGTGACCGAGAACCCAATGGTCACTCTGACAGAGCTCTAGAGGTCCTCTAGAGGAGAACCATCCAGAAGGACAACCATCTCTGCAGCTCACCACCAATCAGGCCTTTATGGTAGATTGGACAGACGAAAGCCACTCTTCAGTAAAAGGCACATGACAGCTCGCTTGGAGTTTGCCAAAAGGCAACTAAAGACTCTCAGACCATGAGAAACAAGATTCTCTGGTCTGATGAAACCAAGATTGAACTCTTTGGACTGAATGCCAAGCATCACGTCTGGAGGAAACCTGGCACCATCCCTACAGTGAAGCATGGTGGTGGCAGCATCATACTGTGGGGATGTTTTTCAGCGGCAGGGACTGGGAGACTAGTCAGGATCGAGGAAAAGATGAACAAGCAAAGTACAGTGAGATCCTTGATGAACACCTGCTCCAGAGCTCCAAGTCAGTTTTTCACAATTAATCCTAGTAAAAATTCCCTGTCTTAGGTCAGTTAGGATCACCACTTTACTTTAAGAATGTGAAATGTCAGAATAATAGTAGAGAGAATGATTTATTTCAGCTTTTATTTCTTTCATCACATTCCCAGTGGGTCAGAAGTTTACATACACTCAATTAGTATTTGGTAGCATTGCCTTTAAATTGTTTAACTTGGGTCAAACGTTTCAGGTAGCCTTCCACAAGCTTCCCACAATAAGTTGGGTGAATTTTGGCCCATTCCTCCTGACAGAACTGGTGTAACTGAGTCAGGTTTGTAGGCCTCCTTGCTCGCACACGCCTTTTCAGTTCTGCCCACACATTTTCTATAGGATTGAGGTCAGGGCTTTGTGATGGCCACTCCAATACCTTGACTTTGTTGTCCTTAAGCCATTTTTCCACAACTTTGGAAGTATGCTTGGGGTCATTGTCCATTTGGAAGACCCATTTGCTACCAAGCTTTAACTTCGTGACTGATGTCTTGAGATGTTGCTTCAATATATCCACATAATTTTCCTTCCTCATGATGCCATCTATTTTGTGAAGTGCACCAGTCCCTCCTGCAGCAAAGCACCCCCACAACATGATGCTGCCACCCCCGTTCTTCACGGTTGGGATGTTGTTCTTCAGCTTGCAAGCCTCCCCCTTTTCCCTCCAAACATAACGATGGTCATTATGGCCAAACAGTTCTATATTTGTTTCATCAGACCAAAAAGTATGATCTTTGTCCCCATGTGCAGTTGCAAACCGTAGTCTGCCTTTTTTATTGAAGAACAATTATGAAACAGAGAGACAAAAGATAAATTGTTGCATGTTTTATTGTTTGTTTATTGGTAATTCTTTGGGGAAGCCTGGCTTCCGTTGGCATCCATAAATACACACCACTGCAAATGCTTCCCACATTTGAACACACACACAAGAGACACCCCATCAAAGCATGCTTCCTAGACCCAAATATCGTTTTCAGTCGAATTTCCTAATGAGGAACATTTTAACCGAGGTTAAATCAGTAAGTAAGCCCCTTTAAAAAGTAATTCAAGAACCAATCAAATCCAATTGTTCCATTCGCCTCACTTAGTCATTTCATTTCAAATGGCGGTGAAGTAATTCAGTGTGATGATAATTGCGTAGGTAAAATATATGCCTTTTGTTCCAGCATCTCTTCAAATTACAAAAAAATTATAATAACAAACACCTGTGGACCCTTTACTGATTAATAAATTCCTTGCTGGAAGCCCAGATAACATTTTATACAGGCTTAAATAAAGACGCCCTGAAAACCTGAAGGACTATCTGTAAGATCTGTCAGAACCTCTGAAAAAGCCAGCGCTGGTCCGTTTTGCATACCAATACCTTTAAATGACACCGGCACAATGACAGCAGCCTCCTGGGGAGATAACAGGGCTGAGTGTGGGAGAGAGACTCTCCTTCATCGGTGCTTTAGCGTAGCTGATGAACGCTACATGAAGAGCTGCAGGCCAAGGGGTTAAACACCTCTGTCTCCAGTTAGTATCTCATTCACTCAGAGCATTAGGAGAGTCACGTTTTGCTAAAGCCTTCCACTCTACTTTCACGCACCTTTGGCTACAGCTAGTACAGTTTGCCCCAGTTAAATGAAGAATTAGTGTGAAATCACTACCACTGTATGCCGATGTCACAAAGTGCTATACAGAAACCCAGCCTAAAACCCCAAACGGCAAGCAATGCAGATGTAGAAGCTCCCTAAAAAGGCAGAAACCTAGGAAGAAACCTAGAGAGGAACCAGGCTCTGAGGGGTGGCCAGTCCTCTTCTGGCTGTGCCGGGTGGAGATTATAACAATTCATGGCCATTAAGGCCAGTTCTTTCTGCAAGATGTTCAAACGTTCATAGATGACCAGCAGGGTCAAACAATAATCATAGTGGTTGTAGAGGTTGAAACAGGTAAATACATCAAGAGTAAATGTCACTTGGCTTTTCATAGCCAGGCATTAAGATGCGGTAGAGAGCGACAATAAGGAGGCCTGCGTCTTGTGACCGGAGCGTACGTATAGGTATGTACGGCAGGACCAAATCTGAGAGATAAGTAGGAGCAAGCCCATGTAATGCTTTGTAGGTTAGCAGTAAAACCTTGAAATCAGCCCTAGCCTTAACAGGAAGCCAGTGTAGAGAGGCTAGCACGGGAGTAATATGATCAAACTTTTTGGTTCTAATCAAAATTCTAGCAGCCGTGTTTAGCACTAATTGAAGTTTATTTAGTGCTTTATCCAGGTAGCCGGAGTAGCAAAATGTCAAAGCAAAATGAATGAAGACTTGGGTTTCTGTTAATACACCATAAAGTAGACCTACAATCAGTGATAAAGTGCAGATTACTTTTGCAGATTTTAATGCAGAGCTTTTAGTGACCATTACAATACGTTTCAAGGCTGTTTTTTTTATTATTTCTGCAACTCATCAATGTTAAGATTAAATTAACAGCCGATTGCATTATGCACAGCACAGAGCTGTATTAAAGTTGTTTTACCCACAATTTTAATACAGCCAGTTGCTGGACAGATGCGCCAGAGAACCACATCAGTGCTGGACCGAAATGCCAAGAGACAGCAAGAGTGTTTTCCCATCAAGCGCCCTGTCACTGAAGTTTTCCTGTAAAATCATTTCACTGCATCCAATCATGACTACCTGTCAAAGCAAAATGAAGTGCTTGAAATTGTGAGCTTCTGTGGAGAATGCCTGGAACACGGCACAGCAGTCTGACTGTCTTCCTCGGTGGGCAGAGAATGAATTTCCTCAGACACATTTTGAATGGAAATGCAAACGTTTATCGGCAGCTTACTTTATCTCAATTTACTGTGTATCTATTAAAATTATTTTTTACATAAGTATTGGTGGAAAGGCATAGTTTTGTGGGTTTTTTCAGCCCAAATGGCGTATATGTTTATCCAATGTTTAGCTGAAACTACAATAGGCTTTCGCTGTTTTTATATTCTCTGTTACGAACCCCTTTGGCTTTACAGTCTACGGTGGATGGTAATGAGACCTGTAACATAACTCATGCAAATTATAACAGTGAGAACAAAATACACAGACAACCAAAACTACCGTCAAACACATGAGGGTTATTATAAACACACAGTAAAACGGCGAGGGAAAGGGGCGGAGCTGGACCCAAGGAAATAAATAGTAGATATCCAGAAACGCCTAATCTAGTCCCTCCTGCCTCAAGAACAGCTTAGCTAACTAACCAGTGGGTGGTCCACCCAGTTCTAACTAGTGTATTTAAACATAGTTTTCCTAGGGGTAGTGTTTGCCCAAGGGTGACTTGGCTAGGTATCCCCTTTCCCCAAGTACAAACAAACAGCATAGATTAGACAAGGACCAAACAACAGCAATACATACTCACATGAAGCAGGACAAAGTGAGATGTATGCGCAATAACTAACTATGTGGTGTGTCTGCGTCTGTGTCTGTGGAAAACAGGAGCCGGTGGTGAAATCAGGAGGAGTGTCTTCTGATTGGTCCACCTCAGCAAGGGAACAAACAAACCAATGACTGACTTTTGTGATTAGGACAGAAGGAGAGAGAACACAAATACACACACAGGATACCTGTATCACACACAGGATACCTGTATCACACACAGGATACCTGTATCACACACAGGATACCTGTATCACACACAGGATACCTGTACCACACACAGGATACCTGTATCACACACACAGGATACCTGTATCACACACAGGATACCTGTACCACACACACAGGATACCTGTATCACACACAGGATACCTGTACCACACACAGGATACCTGTATCACACACAGGATACCTGTATCACACACAGGATACCTGTATCACACACAGGATACCTGTATCACACACAGGATACCTGTACCACACACAGGATACCTGTATCACACACACAGGATACCTGTATCACACACAGGATACCTGTACCACACACACAGGATACCTGTACCACACACAGGATACCTGTATCACACACAGGATACCTGTATCACACACGGGATACCTGTATCACACACAGGATACCTGTACCACACACACAGGATACATGTATCACACACAGCATACCTGTATCACACACAGCATACCTGTATCACACACAGGATACCTGTACCACACACACAGGATACCTGTACCACACACAGGATACCTGTACCACACACAGGATACTTGTATCACACACAGGATACCTGTACCACACACAGGATCCCTGTACCACACACAGGATACTTGTATCACACACAGGATACCTGTATCACACACAGGGTACCTGTACCACACACAGGATACTTGTATCACACACAGGATACCTGTACCACACACAGGATACCTGTATCACACACAAGATATCTGTACCACACACAGGATACTTGTATCACACACAGGATACCTGTATCACACACAGGGTACCTGTACCACACACAGGATACCTGTACCACACACAGGATACCTGTACCACCACACACAGGATACCTGTACCACACACAGGATACCCGTTAGGTATGAGTAACACATCATCCCCTTGCTTATAAACAACAATTGTCCCTGGGAAAATCTCCAGCACCATCTCTATAGCCAGTCCTCATCTTGTATTCAGGCCTTGTCTGGAGTTAATTAGAGGAGACTGGAGTGTTATTCATTATTTTTGCCAAATGACTCCCCCATCCCCCTCTCCAACTCCCACCCCATGCTTCCTCAAATCTTATTTAAAAAAATGACAGTGGTTACTCATTACCGTGGAGGTGTTTTGTATTCCCGACAGTGGTTGACGCATTAGCATTTCGCCACAGTGTAACTGACGTTGACGGATCAGAGTCATTAACTGATATTTTGTAGAGGAGGTCTACGTTCCGCAGACGCATACCTGGCTGACCGGGGTGCCGGCGTTGGAACTCAGAGATGAGGTCTGGGTCCAGGATGTCCCTAGCAGGAAACCAGCACCTCTCCTCCGGGTCATAACCCTCCCAGTCAACCAGGTTCTGGAAGTTGAACCTTCAAGAGACGCCTCACCGTGGAGTACCAGGTCTCACCTTCCCGGGATCCATCTGGACACTCCCAGCAGAGATGATGTAACCCAGAAAAGGAATGGTGGAGCGATGGAACTCGCAGTTCTCTGCCTTAACAAACAGCTGATTCTCCAGGAGGTGTTGAAGAACCTGTCGGACGTGGAGCAAGTGTTCTTGGGGAGAGCGGGAGAAGACGAGGATGTCATCAACGTAGATGAAGACAAACCGGTTCAGCATGTCGCGGAGAACATCATTTACCAGAGCCTGGAACACAGCAGGGTGGCGTTGGTAAGGCCAAATGGCATGACCAGATACTCGTAGTGGCCGCTGGCCGTGTTAAATGTGGCCTTGCACTCGTCCCCCTCCCGTATCCGCACCAGATGGTAGGCGTTCCATAGATCCAGCTTGGAAAACATGGTGGCCCCCTGGAGCGGCTCGAAGGCCGAGGAGATGAGTGGTAGCGGGTAGCGGTTCTTCACCGTTATGTCATTGAGTCCCCGGTAGTCAGCTAGGGAGTCCCCAATGTAGGTATCCATAGCCTTGGTCTCCGGTCCCGATAGAGTGTACAGTCGTCCACGGGGCGGAGTAGTGCTAGGGAGAAGGTCAATCCCGCAGTCATGTGGTCGGTGCTGTGGAAGTGAAGTGGCCCGGGCCTTGCTGAACCCCTCCCGGAAGTCCTGGTACTCCGCGGGAATAGTGGAAAGGTCCGGGGCAACTTCCTGAGCTCCCAGGAAGACGTCCCGGGACAGGTAGCGCTGACTGCAGGCAATGGGCGTGGCAGAACAAGCTCCAGCCCATGATGGCACCAGTAGACCAGTCAATGAGGGGATTGTGTCGCTGGAGCCAGGAGAATCCCAATACCACCGGAATCTGAGGAGACTTAATGAGCAGAAATTGGATAGTCTCGCTGTGGATCCTGACGGTGAACGCGATGAGAGAATCGAGATCTGTTGGTAATTCCCGGACTGCAAGCTCGTCCTTGACCTCCTCCGTGACTCTGTGCAGGAACATGTCGAACACCTCTTCCAGGTTCCAGGCACTCTCAGCAGCCAACATGCGGAAATCCACCGCATAGTCTGCCACACTGCGGGAGTCCTGCCAAAGCTGGAGTAACTTCCGGACAGCCTCTCTCAGCGTGATGAGGCACGCTATCTTAGAGTGGTCCGAGGGGAAGGAGGAGGACTGAAGTTCAAAGATGAGGGCACACTGAGCTAGAAATGCCTGACAAGTGACCGGCTCTCCATTGAAGCGTTCCGGGGGAGGTAAGCGGGGCTCCGGGGTCGGCGTAGTGTAGTGACCGATGAGGCGGCGCTGCTAACAGACGAGTTACTGAAGGGCTGTGAGGTTACTGTCGTGGTAGGCTGCCTCCCAGATAACCCGCGGAATTGCTTGTCTTGGCGTTCGCCCAAGGTTTGGACCCCCTCCATAAGGCCTCCTCCTTGGGTGGAGATGGCGTTGCGCAGCTGGTCTGAGTCTGCTGGGTCAGTCATGGCCAGTTTGTAAGACCCAGATGCAGACAACATCGAAGTAACAACAGTTTATTGATCGAACAGGGGCAGGCAAAGGTCAGTAATCCAGATAGGTGGGGCAGAGGTCCAGGACGGCAGGCAGGCTCAGGGTCAGGGCAGGAAGAGGTCAGTAATCCAGATAGGTGGCGCAGAGGTCCAGGACAGCAGGCAGGCTCAGGGTCAGGGCAGGAAGAATGGTCAACACCGGGAAAACTAGAAAACAGGAACAATCGAGAGACAGGAGCAGAGGGAAAACCACTGGTAGGCTTGACGAAACAAAACAAACTGGCAACAGACGAAAACAGGTATAAATACACTGAGGATAATGAGGAAGATGGGCGACACCTGGATGGGGGTGGAGACAATCACAAAGAAGGTGAAACAGATCAGGGTGTGACAAAAACTCCACTATAATAACACACTTCCAAAGATGGGTGTTATTCAAGCTTGGTTGAACACGCACACACATGAAATGGCGGTGCTGCGTTATAAACAGGCACTTAAGAGTCAGATTAAGAAATTGTGGGAATGATTAATTGCTCTGACTGATCCCTAAGTGGCTTGGAACAGGACAATGTTGAGTGAAAACAAATGAATGACTGTGGGAGACCTGGCGCCTTGCATAGAACCCCATTATGTTCTGGTTGACTGTTCACTGCTTGCAGGGGACTTACATCAATGCCTGACAAATAGAAATCTGTTCTCCGGCTTCCCTGGAGGAAATCCATGCAGTGGCGCATTCAGCACAGCCCAGGCTATCCTTGATGTCCATTTGTATAAAAATTTAATCCGTATTGTCATTAAATTACAGCTGCAGGGTATTAGGGGGAGAAGTAGATACGAATGTGAGAGAATCTGTGGACTATTATCCATGCAGTCTATCCCCAAATACTGTGCAGAGATGGATCTTTGTGTCCTTCTCCATTTAGTGGTGCAGACGGAGTTGTTTCGCTAGTTGGCTAACGGCTTCTGTAGTAAATGCAAATGAAGTCATTATGCTGCAAAGTTAGCCGACACATTTATGACATCGGACAGTGGTATCTGGCATTGGTGATACAGTACGTCCTACGTTTAATGATGTAAAAGTATACAGGAAAAGGGCAGATTAAAGAGGACTGTATGAAATGTGTAGGAATGCATGAAGGTCAACAAGTGCTTCAAGTGAGCACTTGAAAGAGAGTTGTTATATTTAAAAACAGCTGGCACTGGGTGGTACAAATCGGTGATACAGACAACCTGCCGCCTGATACCTTCGCTGTGCAAATTAGGCCTAATTGGGCTTGAGTTGTGCCAGCGGGCGTTCTGCTTCTGGAGGGCAGGTGTAGCGGTGGGGGCACAGAGGAAACATGGGCACCCCATAGCGGCACTACACCGCACCCACTGGTAGAAACAGAGAGAGATAGGAGGGTCTTGTTGGAGCAAGAACACCTGAGGACTGGGTTTCCTTCCTGCGGTGGAGAACAGGAGCTTTACTCCGTTTTCCAGGGGGCTAAGGAGGTTAAATTAAGTAAGTACTTCCTCCAGTTGAATGCAGGCCCACTTGGCTGGGAAGCTTCTCAGCACCATCAACATCTAATGATGTTCATGAGCTCAGTGTCTTGTATTTCTTCTGCATTTAGAGATATTATCGTTGGGAACGCAACACGGGAAGGAGGGAGCAAACAGGTGCCCCTCTTGGCATCTGTCCCAAATTGCTCAAATCTATCTATCCTGTACTGCCAGGTGCACTGAAGGAGTCAACAAGAACAGAGGGGAAGTGGTTTGATGGTTTAGAACCCACCCCGGGTATAGATAGATGTAGTAATATAATATGGCGATTTGGCAGGGACTTTTATCCAATGCGACATTGACAGTCACAAGTATTTGGCCAATGCAGGATGTATATCCCCAACCCTGATGTTGCCAGTGTCATGCTCTGTCTAGCACACTGAGTCACTGGAGCCACATAGATAATGTCGAGTTCTAGATGCATATGGATGTACTCACTAGGGGAGGACTGGCTGTGGTCTGTGTCGTAGTCCTCAGGGGGGGCTGCTAGGGGGGCGGTGCTGTGGAGAGGCTTGCTGGCTAGGCTGGAGCGGCTCACTGACAGCAGGCTGCCATGTGGGCACCAGCCCTGTTGGGGTCCCGATCGGCCCCCCATTGAACACTGTGGACAAACACACAGGGCCAACGGGTCAAAGGCACAGTCTCAAAGATGTCCTGTTGTTCAATAGTTTAGTTGTTCGATTCAAAAACCCATTGATTCTTAAAGAATATAGCTGATTAAAGGCTAATACACTTGGTACTACTGTCTTACCCCCATATTATCTCAAAATCAAAGGTTGTATTACTCCATTGTGTATATTTGTGTTGTCATATTTATGGCAGGATCAGGCTGTTGAAATTACAGAGAGAAGGTATACTTCCAGAGGGATGTACCTGAGTCGGTGTGCTGCTTGCCCTCATGGTGACCCTGGCTGGACACCTTGCTCTCCACGCTGCCCTCACTGTGGTCCAACTCACTGCCGCTGCCTCTAGACACCACTGCAGACAGACGGACAGACAGACAAGACAAGAGGAAACGTCAATAGCAAGGCCACACTGAAGGTAGGGCTGTTGGTAGGCCAGACTACCAACAACTATCCTACAAGCCACTGATGCAGACCTTTGGAACAAGTCTAATAAATCCATGTAATATAGCCTACACCTTCACAATAAATCCATTATTTATTTTAGACAGGTCTAAAGAAACATTATGATATGAAGAAAATGTAGTCTATTCGAGAAAAACAGAAGAGCATATTCTGAGTTGTCCTTATGTTAGGCCCTGATCTAGCTATGCAATGTGGCTGTGGGATGCATTAGTTCATTTAGCAGACAAGATTTGCTTATAATTCCTGTGGGATTATTTTATAGTAAGAAGAATACAATTGAACATAGTTGAATAAAATAGAAGGATATTTTGCGCACTTCGGTGTTGAGCGGTTAACAAAGTGACAGGTCCTCCTATAGGCTTCATTTAGAGTTATCAATGTAACTGTTGTGAAACAACCCTTATGTTTTAATTTCTAATACATTCTAAGGCTGCATGATGGGACTTACATTAAAGGCATGATCTCTGCTCTGTTTCTTGCGCAGGCTGTCTCATTCACAATTTGACAAGCACTTATTAATATTGTCACCCATCAGACTATTCTCAATTTAATCTGGTCTTAACTTTCATATGTGTCAGTGGCAGTCGGTAATGTTTTTTTTTCTATTGAAAGTCATTTACAGTGCATTTGTGACTTTTTCCACATTTTGTGACATTACAGCCTTATTCTAAAATGTACTAAATTAAATCAATCTACACGCAATACTCCATAATGACGAA
>CM042390.1:735000-995000 GCA_023634145.1 Thymallus thymallus | reverse complement strand
TAAAAGGTACAGCTCCCAAAACATTGCAGTACAAAAAGCAATAATAAAGAGTAAAATCAGAAAAAGCAATGAATAGAAGATGTAGAATGCATAGAAATAGAAAATGTGGAATGCATAGTAATAGAAGATGTAGAATGCATAGTAATAGAAGATGTAGAATGTATGTCAACCCTGCGCCCACTCATCCTAAAATAACCACCCGTTACCTTCTATGAACCCATCAGTTGTATTATGGCCATTACTCGGTAAGCACTGATACAAATACATCATTTCAGGCACACTAATGAAACCCATTTTGGGAATTTACATAAATGATCTCTGATTAACCCATGAACATTAATTCAAATTAGCTCGGGGCACTTCACTGTGGGAGGAGCCAACCGAAATGTAACCCCAGAAAAATGACACCCTATTTCCTAGAAGGTGCTATTTGGGGCGCACCCAGAGGAACCCCCTTCATCTAGATGGGTAGGGCGAGGTCAAACACAATACTGTTTTCTATGGCCGATTACAAACAACACAGGTCAATGGTGTTATGAATAATTAGTGAGATGCTATTTTGGACATGGTTGTTGATTGGTTTAGTAAAACGACTAGTTTTGTGCTAGTACAAAAACAAGCTGATTTAATACAAACACAAACACACACACAACTAATACAAAAATTAAATGGCTGACACACCCACCCACATACAGTCGTAGCCAAAAGTTTTGAGAATGACACAAGTATTGGTCTCCACAAAGTTTGCTGCTTCAGTGTTCTTAGATCTTTATGTCAGTAGTTACTATGGTAACACTGAAGTATAATTACAAGTATTCCATAAGTGTCAAAGGCTTTCATTGACAATGACATTCAGTTTATGCAAAGAGTCAATATTTGCAGTGTTGACCCTTCTTTTTCAAGACCTCTACAATCCGCCCTGGCATGCTGTCAATTAACTTCTGGGCCACATCCTGACTGATGGCAGGCCATTCTTGCATAATCAATGATGTTTTTCCTAGAGAGAAGTGGCTTCTTTGCTGCCCTTCTTGACACCAGGCCATCCTCCAAAAGTCTTCGCCTCACTGTGCGTGCAGATGCACTCACAACTTCCTGCTGCCATTCCTGAGCAAGCTCTGTACTGGTGTTGCCCCGATCCCGCAGTTGAATCAACTTTAGGAGACGGTTCTGACGCTTGCTGGACTTTCTTGGGAGCCATGACGCCTTCTTCACAACAATTGAACCTCTCTCCTTGAAGTTCTTGATGATCTGATAAATGGTTGATTTAGGTACAATCTTACCAGCAGCAATATCCTTGCCTGTGAAGCCCTTTTTGTGCAAAGCAATGATGACGGCACATGTTTCCTTGCAGGTAACCATGGTTGACAGAGGAAGAACAATGATTTCAAGCACCACCCTCCTTTTAAAGCTTCCAGTCTGTTATTCTGACTCAATCAGCATGACAGAGTGATCTCCAGCCTTGTCCTCCTCAACACTCTCACCTGTGTTAACGAGACAATCACTGACATGATGGCAGCTGGTCCTTTTGTGGCAGGGCTGAAATGCAGTGGAAATGTTTTGGGGATTAAGTTCATTTTCATGGCAAAGAGGGACTTTGCAATTAATTGCAATTCATCTGATCACTCTTTATGACATTCTGGAGTATATGCAAATTGCCATCATCAACACTGAGGCAGCAAACTTTGTGCAGACCAATACTTGTGTCATTCTCAAAACCTTTGGCCACGACTGTACATATAGCATCGTAAGTAAAACAAACCCGGCCTCCAAACACAAAATCTGCTGTATTCGAAAAGTGTTATAGCCAGTCGTTAGATAGTGAATCATCTCCCTATCTTTAGGGCCCAGTGTCTCTCCATGTTGTGCAACAGCCACAAGGCCACGTCTAAAGCTGTAAATAGTACTGTGGCCAGACCAGTGTGTGTCCTCACACTTCCCTGATGAGAGCCCTTCATGACTCTGTCTAGGTAGGGAGAGATATTGGATTGGAGCTCCACTCTTGTGGCTGATTTCAAGCCGTGTTCAAGCCGATGCACTAGATACGTTTACAGGTATATTCTTAGAAAAAAGGGTTAAACCTGGAACCAAAAAGGGTTCTTCAAAGGGTTCTCCTTTTGGGACAGTAAAATAACCCATTTATGTTCTAAGAGTGTAGATGCATAGAAATCACTACTATCACATTTATATTGAGTCTTATTATATTGAGACTTTACACTATAGTTCATTAAAGAGTAAGATGCTCCACTCCAATCACTCCAGAACAAGACATAAGGCTACATTTTCCTAGTGCAAAATAATTGTGCCAAGTGCCAAAAATTATAATCTTGCAGTGGGACTTAATTTGATACTTTTCTCCATTATTTTGCTCTTTGAAAATGTCGCCCTTACAGTACTACACCCCTGCAGAGTCCCCTTATACTTTCCACTGACGCAGTGCAGTGTCACGTTGCTTCCTTAGCTCCTAAGAACTGTACTCAGATCAGCTTTTACACCTGCTGTAGTCTCACAGTATCAAGATTGCGTCGTGCACTACTCCTCCCCCTGCCTCTGCTACACTGCATCCGCTCACCTGCACCGAGCTGGTGGGCCATGGTTCATGGGGGTCACAGTCGCAGCTGCCGGCACCATCTGATCCCCCACGCTCGCGCTGGGACCACAATGGCTTACCATGACTCAGCCTGGCCTATCGGAATGCACATGTGAAGTGGGCCTGAATGTGACGAGCCCATAGCTCATGCTATGTGATGTAATGTGTAACACACCATATTAGCTAAATTCAACATAGCTACTACAACTAAAGTGTTAGTAAACCCACAATCAAGCAGTACAGTCAGCATGCAGTTCAGCAGTCACACCGGCTGTATATTTATAAAACCGAAAGCTTACCTTGACTTGGAAGAGTTTGAGTGTTGGATAGCCTTAGCCAGCTAGCTAACATAAATAGCATTCCTATTTGTTTGAGTCAGATTGTTGAGTAGTCTAAATTAGCTGCAGTAGCTAGCTAGGTAAGTGAAAGTGAAAATCTCTCTCTCTCTCCTGATTTTTTTAAAGAAATGTATTTGTTCAAAACTGTTCAACTATTGTCTTTCTTTCTATATGAGTCAACTACTCACCACATGTTTTGGACTGCAGTGCCAACTAGCTGTAGCTTTAGCCCAATAATGGCCTAAAGGAGCCTAACGTTAATCCTTATAGTCCAAGGACCTCACATGTTCTCTGTTTAGAGGCAAATTGGCTCTGGCAGCCAAAAACTCCATCTAAACGTGAATCAATTCTCAATTGCGGTACGGTTCTAGAAACATAAAGCCCTAGACTTCATCAAATCAAAATAATTCCCCAAGAGCAAAATATTCACTCACTGTACACTGTTTTTAACACAGTTGCAGCCGACAGTATTTTTCAGTGACAACACGTTTGTGGTGTCCGTCTCCCGTTTACACACACGTATCAGAAGACACAGATTGCTAATTAACACAGGTGGTCGTCTTGTTTGTTTTCCGTAAACAAGCTCTGTAACATGGAGATATGGCCATGTGGGAACACTAACCCTATCCACTCTGTGACTCCACAGATGGCTGTACAAAAGGGTATGTTTCAGTGCAAGTCCATCCCTTAAAAGACCATGACAGTAGAGCTGGTAACATAAACCTATTGGTGTCCAGGGAGTCTTTATGGAAATCCCCTTAAACATACCCACAGGCCCATACACTGACAGGTAGATGTGTAGTGAGCTATACGTTCAGGAGAGACACACACACACATGCACAAACGCACACACAGGAGGTACAGTAATTGTGTACTGAGCCATGCAGCAGACACACAGAAAACACGCACAACACGTAGAACACACACACACACACACACACGTAGGACACACACACACACGTAGAACACACACACACACGTAGAACACACACACACACACGTAGAACACACACACAAACCTCTGCACTGAACTACTTACAGTAATTGAATCATGAATAAAAGATTTAATCCGCGTCACACCTAATTTATTTCATATAAATCTTTATTTTGTTCTGGCTTTATTTGCCAGATACCTAGTATTTCAGGTAGGATTTGATATACATTTTATCTTTAATAAGGGACCAGTAACGCAGGGGGTTTCCGACAACCATTGTTGGCCGTTTTCTTTCTTTTTCAAGATGCTGTCATAAATATGATGCACTTTAAGAAACTCAGGATTCAATTAATACTTGGCTCCAGTTATAGCATTGTGATACAAAATAAACAGGGGAGACACTAACATATCACTAACATATCTATTGATACAAATGCAGCTACAAATGCTTTTACAATGGCTCAGGAGCATGGTCAGATACAAATCACATCTGTGGCCTTGCAATAAAGGCTGTTCGTTCATTACCCAGGTGAGTCATAGCAAATATGTGACATAACGGTGCTCAGAGGCCCCCAGCTAGCCATTTAGCATCACAGAGATAAGGAGCGTGGCCCTGACAACCACCACAGAGAACATCAATGGGGCCTTAGAAAGTGAGTCTTACATTATAAGGCAATGAAACTTTCAGTGAACTTGACAATGGTTGACCTTGTGGGTTATTAAGCTTTGAGAGTAAGTGTCCACTGTCACTGTCAACATTTTATTCAATTTGTAAGATGCATCCAAAGCACGACTGCAAATAATATATAGGATTTTTTGTGTCTCC
This sequence comes from Thymallus thymallus, assembly GCA_023634145.1. Classification (NCBI taxonomy): domain Eukaryota; kingdom Metazoa; phylum Chordata; class Actinopteri; order Salmoniformes; family Salmonidae; genus Thymallus; species Thymallus thymallus. The sequence continues at coordinate 990,315 of CM042390.1, read as the reverse complement.
ACAGAAGCAATAGACTGTTTGTGATGCATCTCACCGTTATCATTGTCATGTTGTCAGATTTGACAATTGTACAGAAGATGAACAGCAACAAAGACTAACTGGGAGGGACAAGGTGGAATTGAGAATATGGATTCACCTTCTGTTGAATAGGGAGGAGATACTGGACTTGAAGCCACAACCATTAGAACAAACATTTCTAAACCTTGCTTCCCTAAAAGAGCTTCAGTCTTCCACTAAATGTTTTATTCCAGGTCAGCAGTTAACATTGTGTATTAAACGTTTAAATGTTTTATTCCAGGTCAGCAGTTAACATTGTGTATTAAACGTTTAAATGTTTTATTCCAGGTATGCAGTTAACATTGTGTATTAACATTGTGTATCACTTGACCGTCTGACCGTCTATGTTTTGCAGGGTCCTCCACATTAGGAACGTTCTGACTTCACTACGTCCTTATAGCTTCTGTGTCATTTGAGAAAATGGGCTTGTCACTTTCGTCCCAGTTCACCCCTATTTTACAACCAAGGTATTTGAAATGTCTTTGAGATACGGAGCAATGTGAAATGTGCATTGGCCATTGTGATTGCATACGTTAATTTGTTTTCTCAGTCGGTTAATTAGCCCCAAATAAACGTGACTATGATATTAGGTTGCACATAAAAATATTTTGAATCATAACATGAAAAGATGAGAACTTACAGTATTTATTGAATACCATCTCAGCAGTCTATTACACTTTTTAATTAAACAATGTCAATTACTTTAGAAGATGATAAAAAAATATATATATATATTGAGTGACGGTGCCAATTGTTTTGCGTGCGACCAAATCTTGAGCTGGTGCCACCAACTGAAAACCCTAGTGGCACCACTACCACCAGGGGAAAATGTTAGTCTGGAGGCCTGGGCTGTGTCCAAATCATGATTGAGGGTTTATTTGGCAGTGAGGGATTGTCTGCCCTCAGGGGAGCTTTTGGTTTGTAGTTTGCAATTTGTTTGAGTCCTTTCCAGACAGACAAGCAGTCGTTGCCAATAAAAACCTACACTCGGGAATTGAAAGGCGAGCCAGAACTCTATGGCGTTTTCAGAAGGGTACAACTTCTGATAAGGACAAAAAAAGACTTCTCTCTCACCTCTGCTTTCTGTTTTACAGAGAAAAAATGCCCGATGCTGCTGTGGATCTCGTAGTCGGGGTAGTCTTCAGTAGTATATCGTTGGATGATAACAGAATTTAAATTCCTGAGAGTAGCTCTTTATTGGCCTCTCTATAGAGGTCCCTGGTCTTGTTCCTGAGAGTAGCTCTTTATTGGCCTCTCTATAGAGGTCCCTGGTCTTGTTCCTGAGAGTAGCTCTTTATTAGCCTCTCTATAGAGGTCCCTGGTCTTGTTCCTGAGAGGAGCTCTTTATTGGCCTCTCTATAGAGGTCCGTGGTCTTGTTCCTGAGAGTAGCTCTTTATTAGCCTCTCTATAGAGGTCCCTGGTCTTGTTCCTGAGAGGAGCTCTTTATTGGCCTCTCTATAGAGGTCCCTGGTCTTGTTCCTGAGAGTAGCTCTTTATTGGCCTCTATTGTTCCTGTGGTCTTCCTCTTTGACAGAGATCCACAGCAGCGTCAGAAAACACAGTGGTTGCCTCAATGGGTGCCTATCCTATGAGCACTCATTTTTAATGGAACCTTTATTTAACTAGACAAGTCAGTTAAGAACAAATTCTTATTTACAGTGACGGCCTCCACCGGCCTAACTCGGACGACGCTGGGCCAATTACACCGCCCTATGGGACCCCCAATCATGTACATGGGAGCACCAGCACCAACTGTATGAGCGTAGTCGCCCTTCCTCAGCAGACGGTGGACATGACTGACTGGGAACTGAAGCCCAGCTCGGGAGCTGCAGGACTTTGCCTTTCTTCCTGTTTTGCCTCTTCCAGACTCGGTATAGGGGAGAAACAAACAAGCTTTTAATGCACATTCACATACTATAAAACTCTCTTCTTTGCTACCCAGAAAGCCTACTAAACAGGATGCTAGCGCAGGTTCATCCTAATAAAACATGGCCCTAAAGAGTATTCTCAAATCTAAGGCCATCTCTATGTCATTGTTTTGTAACTGTACGAAAACAAGCTGAAATCATGTCGAATTTCCGTCTTATATATTAAGAACGGATGGTTATAATCAGTTTTGTCTCAAAAGAAGCCGCAACATGACACCAAATTCACTCATAGATTTTAAACTATTCCAAAGAACGACATAAGGCTTTATTACGGTGGACATGCGGAGTGACTGACTGACCATTGCTGTGTTATAGTTATTTTCCTTCCCTGGGAAAATAACTATAACTTCAAAGACTTGGTCTAATAGCAATGTCTAAGCTCCCAGAGGCCACAACAGTGTTGTCTGGAGATGCACTGACAAACAGTCCCACTGGGAACAGATGTCAGATCAACGTCTACTTTCAATGTACATTTGGTTGAGTGTTCAAATAACGTGAATTCAACGTGAAATCAACAAAAGATTTCACCCTTTCATTGTATTTAGGTCAACAGTTGAAAATAATACGAAAATCCCTTAGGTTTATAATTTGTTGCAAATCCAAATAATTTTTCCACGTTGATTCAACTTCATCATATTGAATTCTTTGTTGTTGAAATGACATTGATTCAACCAGTAGTTTTTGCCCAGTGGGTCCTGACATTAACAGACTGGTGGTGGGCACTGTGCTCACCAACTTTCAGTGCTATGGGCACCGCCATCCTGCCACTAATAGACAGCAGGCACTAAAATGTCAGGGCCGATAGCAGCTGCTCCAGAGTTTGCAAATGCCACCTCCCAGCCATACCTTGGCCGCACTCATAGCCGGCAACAACCACAGAACCAGCCACTTTCCTTATCTCCGCCGGCCAACTGCATTATCAGGAAGGCTACATTTTCATATTAGTGTCAACAAGCAAGCTCCCTGAAACCCCTAAATATCAGCGACAGGTGTTTGGCATTCCAGAAATGCTGTTCCCCTTCTGTCTGTCACATACACTGAGTATACAAAACATGACATAGACTGACCTGGTGAACCCAGATGAAAGCTATGATCCCTTATTGATGCCACTTCAACCAGTGTAGTTGAAGGGGGTGAGACAGGTTAAAGAAGGATTGTTAAGACATGGGTTGTGTGTATGTGCCATTCAGAGGGTGAATGGGCAAGAATAAAGCTTTAAGTACCTTTGAATGGGGAATGGTAGTAAATGCCAGGCGCACTGGTTTGTGTCATGAACTGCAACGCTGCTGGGTTTTTCACGCTCAGTTTCCCATGTGTATCAAGAATGGTCCACCACCCAAAGGACATCCAGCAAACTTGACAGAACTGTGGGAAGCATTGGAGTCAACATGGGCCAGCATCCCTGTGGAACGCTTTCAACACCTTGTAGAGTCCATGCCCTGATGAATTGAGGCTGTTCTGGGTTGGGGGGAGCAACTCAATATTAGGAAGGTTTTGCTAATGTTTGGTACATTCAGTGTATTTCTCTCTATTAAACGTGAGGAATCTACTTTGCAGTGGTTTAGTGAGCCAGCAAAGAGCAAGAGAATGAGAAGCAGGATTGACTGGCTGACATTTTCACAGAGCAGTAATGTAGTATGGTGCCTGGTTACAGCCTGTATCTATGGAGTTACAGCTCAAGAGAACTACTGAGGATGCACTGTTCTGAATAGCTCAAATGTTCAACTCAAGTAAACAGTACTGCATTGAAAAACAATTAGTTATTTTCTTATAACCTACAGTCATTTATAAAAATCCATACCTCACTTCAAAACTTCTTCCATGTTCTAATGCGGTAAATAACCACTTCAGGGCCCATTGGCAGTTGGAACGCAACCAGCTCAGCTGACACAACAGTTTCACTGTAGATCACAGCAACTCTGATATTAGAGACAAAGCTGAGAAAATACAATTGCCTCCAAAATGCATCTCTCCTCGACTGTCAATGACATCCCTTGGGACTGACAGGTGAAATGAAATGAGAAAAACAAATAGACTGAACCAAACACAATGGACTGATGCATAGGTAACATGAAGAGTAGCAGGGATGTCTTGGGCTAATAGAAAGTCACTGTATAAAAGCGGTCCTACAGAATGAACATGCCAGCAACAAAACCAATTGAAACGTCACATTTAAATACTCTAATCTTCCAGGTGCATTATCTTCCCGTCTTTACGACAGACAAGACAGAGATTCATTGCATTGACCTCTTTAATTATTTGTCATAGGTGGGGGGGGAATATGACAAAATGAAAAAGATGCCTGGTGGCATTTCCCTCATTATTTAATCACAGTAATAATTTCAAAGTTTCAGCTTTTATTCAGCCCTTGCACAGGATACAACAGGTGTAAAACAGTACAGTGAAAATACAATTTAAAAAAACACAAGAACTATGATGTGAGTTAAAGATACATGAGAATAAAAGTAGATACAGGACTTTTAGTCGTCATTACGGTGAAGGAATAGCTTGTCAACACTGTTATTGATATGCCTAAGGAGGGACAAGATGCTTTGGGAGGTAGGGCCGAACACAGTGGTCTACCGGGAGGTAGGGCCGAACACAGTGGTCTACCGGGAGGTAGGGCCGAACACAGTGGTCTACCGGGAGGTAGGGCCGAACACAGTGGTCTACCGGGAGGTAGGGCCGAACACAGTGGTCTACCGGGAGGTAGGGCCGAACACAGTGGTCTACCGGGAGGTAGGGCCGAACACAGTGGTCTACCGGGAGGTAGGGCCGAACACAGTGGTCTACCGGGGAATCACAACTGTCACATCAAGAACAACATGAAAGAGGAAACGATGGTGAGGCAACTTTCTCCACGTCAAGTCCGATAACATGGGCCTTCATTACCTCTGCTGCCATGTTGAGGGGGCTATAATATAGTTTAACAAGCACAGGATATTTCCACCCTGCATTGCTGGCTTGCGTTGTCTTGGCTGTGTGCTTAGGGTTGTTGTCCTGTTGGAAGCTGAACCTGAGCGCTGTGGAGCAGGTTTTCATCAAGGATCTCTCTGTACATTGTTCTGTTCATCTTTACCTCGATCCTGACTAGTCTCCCAGTCCCTGCCGCTGAAAAACATTCCCACAGCATGATGCTGCCACCACCATGCTTCACCGTAGGGATGGTGCCAGGTTTCCTCCAGATGTGACGCTTGGCATTTAGGCCAAAGAGTTCAATCTTGGTTCCATCAGACCAGAGAATCTTGTTTCTCATGGTCTGAGTCCTTTAGGTGCCTTTAGACAAACATTATGTGCCTTTTACTGAGGAGTGGCTTCCGTCTGGCCAGTCTACCATAAAGGCCTGATTGGTGGAGTGCTGCAGAGATGGTTGTCACTCTGGAAGTTTCTCCTATCTCTACAGAGGAACTTTGGAGCTCTGTCAGAGTAACCATCAGGTTCTTGGTCACCTACATGACCAAGGTCCTTCTCCCCCGATTGCTCAGTTTGGCCGGGCGGCCAGCTCGAAGGAGAGTCTTGGTAGTTCCAAACTTCTTCCATTTAAGAATGATGGAAGCCACTGTGTTCTTGGGGACCTTCAATGCTGCAGAAATTTTTTGGTATCCTTCCCAAGATCTGCGCCTCAACACAATCCTGCCTCAGAGCTCTACAGACAATTCCTTCAAACTCATGGCTTGGTTTTTGCTCTGTCATGCACTGTCAACTGTGGGACCTTATATAGTGTTTGGCGCCGCCCTGAGTGGTCGCCTGTTAAGCAGCTCCCGTTGTTTGTGCATAAATTGTTGTTTTAGTTCATTTTTTCGTCTCTTTTCTTTAGTTTTTTTTTTGCTACAGTTGAACTATAATAGTATAATAGTTCAGGATTATGGATTTTATCGCAGCTGAACGTCGACAGGAGTCGTCAACTATTATTGTTTACAACAGAGCCCAGCTCCTGGATTTAGCCCACGCAGCGCTGCTGCTCCCCAGGGATAAGTTTGATATTCCGGACGAATTGAAAAGGCGACGCCGTGGACGCAGGGCGGGATTGAAGTGTAAGGCGAAGCAGAGGAAATACAAGCCGGCTATACCGTCTATCGTTATGGGCAACGTGAAGTCACTACATAACAAAATGGACGAGCTCGAGGCTCTTGTCAGTGGACAAAGGGATTATCGGGAAACGAGCATAATGCTTTTCACGGAGACTTGGCTGAACGATAACATCCCCATAGAGAACGTCACTATCGACGATTTCCAGACCATCAGAGCGGACAGAGCGGTCTCTTCCGGTAAGAGCAAGGGTGGTGGTCTGGCTTTATTAGTTAACAACAGATGGTGTAATCCGAAACATATTACTCTTAAGGAAGAGTTTTGTAGCCCGGACATTGAACTATTAGCCGTTAGCCTAAGACCCTACTATTTGCCGAGGGAATTCACGGCGGCCATTGCTGTTATTGTTTACAACCCCGCCTTTCGCGGACGCAAACACAGCATGTGACGTCATCCACTCTGTTATCGCGAGGTTACAGACAGCGCATCCCAGTGCTTTCTTTGCCATTTCGGGGGATTTTAACCATGCATCTCTCTCTTCAACGCTGCCCACGTTCAAACAGTTCATGAAGTGCCCAACCAGGAATAATACAACTCTGGACTTGTTATATGCTAATGTGAAGGATACATACAACTCCACTGCACTCCCTCCCCTCGGTAGATCGGATCACAACCTTGTCCACCTCACTCCACTCTACAGGCCTATGGTCCAACAGGAGCCTGCGACCACCAGGACCATTAGGAGATGGTCCCCGGAGGCGAATGAGGCCCTACAGGACTGCTTTGAAACAACAGACTGGGATGTGCTCTGTGAGGCTCACGGGGAGGACATTGATGGACTTACTGACTGCATAACAGACTATATTAATTTTTGTGTAGACAACACTGTACCCAACAAGGAAGGTACGCTGTTTCCAAAACAATAAACCCTGGGTCACCAGCGACCTGAAGGCCCTGCTGAATGAGAAGAAGATGGCCTTCAAGGAGAGGGACAAGGACAAGGACAAATTGAAATGCGTCCAGAGGGAGCTGAAGTTGCGGATTGCTGAGGGGAAGAGAGGGTATAAGGAGAAGATGGAGGACAAGCTGAGGTAGAGCCAGGTGAGAGAGGTGTGGAAGGGTATGAGAAATATCACTGGCTTCAAAAAGTCAAACAGTGGGCAGATGGAGGGGACCCAGGACAGAGCCAATGAGCTGAACCAATTTTTTAACAGGTTTGATACGGGCCCTGTCCACCTCCCTTCCAGCTCCCCAGACCACACACCCTCACGGCTGTCCCAACCCCACTTTGCTCACAACACCTCTGCTGAGACAATCAGTGACAACTCCTCCACCGCTGCCCCTGGACTGATCCTCAACACCCCCCTTCAACCCCACCTCCCCACCGGGGCTGGCTTTCACCACCAACCAAGTGAAGAGAGAGCTGGAGAGACTACATCAGTTGAAAGCGGCGGGCCCTGATGGCATCAGCCCAAGGGTGCTTAGGGTCTGTGCTGACCAACTGTGTTGAATACTCCAGTGTCTCTTCAACCTTAGCCTGAGCCTAGAAAGGGTCCCTGTGCTGTGGAAAACATCCTGCCTCGTCCCAGTGCCCAAGAAGGCACACCCCACTGTCCTGAATGACTTCAGACCTGTAGCGCTAACATCCCACATCATGAAGACCCTGGAAAGGTTAGTCCTCGCTCACCTCAGACCCCTGGTGTGTACATCACTGGACCCCCTGCAGTTTGCATACCAGCGCAACATCGGGGTGGATGATGCAATCATCTACCTTCTGCAGAGGGCCTACTCTCACCTGGACAACGCAGGTTGCACTGTGAGGGTTATGTTTTTTGACTTCTCCAGTGCCTTCAATACCATTCAGCCCCTGCTACTGGGTGAGAAGATGAGGAGGATGAAAGTGGAAGCAACCTTAGTCTCCTGGGTCACGGACTACCTGACCGGTAGGCCACAATTTGTGCGACTACAGAGCTGTGTGTCAGAACGGGCAGTTAGCAACACAGGGGCCCCCCAGGGAACGGTCCTGTCCCCCTTCCGGTTCACCCTCTACACCTCAGACTTCAGATTTAACTCTGAAACATGCCACCTACAGAAGTTCTCGGATGACTCTCGGATGAGGAGGAGTACAGGAGCACAATCAGTGACTTTGTGTTGTGGTGTGAGCAGAACCACCTTCAGCTCAAAATCAGCAAAACAAAGGAGATGGTGGTGGACTTCAGGAGAACCAAGGCACAACTGACTGCAGTCCCTATACAGGGGATGGATGTGGAAATGATTGGGTCATACAAGTTCCTGGCAGTCCATATGGACAACAGGCTGGAATGGTCTGGTAACACCAGGGCCCTGTACAAAAAGGGCCAGAGCTGACTCTACTTTCTGAGGAGGCTCAGGTCCTTCCACTTGTGCAGTAAACTACTGCATACCTTCTACCAGTCTGTGGTACCTTCTACCATCTTTTTTCCCCCCCTCATTTCCCCCTCGGGGATCAATAAAGTACCTATCTATCTAGACAGGTGTGTGCCTTTTCCATGTCCAATTAATTGAATTTACCACAGGTGGACTCCAATCAAGTTGTAGAAACATCAAGGATGATCAATGGAAACAGGATGCACCTGAGCTCAATTTTGAGTCTCATAGCAAAGGTTCTGAATACTTATGTAAATAAGGGATTTCAGTTTTATTTATGTTTATAAATTAGCAAAAATTTCTAAAATGTCATTATGGTGTATTGTGTGTAGATGAGATTGAATAGGGTGGCCCAGGAAGGGGAGATTAATACGTGGTGGAAGGATCAGTGCTGAAAAGGCGTGATAAACACCAGGATGTCCTGGGAGAGGGGGCATGGGTTGATCAGATAGGAGCCAATTTGTTAGCCCATGGGGGTTCACATGGCCAAATGGAGGGATACACACACACACACAAGCAGAGATCCCTGGGTTATATCTGGAGGCTTCACAGGCCTGAGATTAGAAGAGAGCTCAGACTGCAGACAGTCAGACATACCCTAATCTAACTGCCTGTAGCTCAGGACCTGAAGCAAGGATATGCATATTCTTGATAACATTTGAAAGGAAACACTTTGAAGTTTGTGGAAATGTGAAATTAATGTAGGAGATAATAACACATTAGATCTGGTAGAAGATAATACAAAGAAAAAAACATGCATTTTTAGTTATTTTTCGTCACATTATCTTTGAAATGCAAGAGAAAGGACATAATATTACTTAGGAGTCCAGAAGCAATTTAGATTTTGGCCACTAGATGGCAGCAGTGTCAGTGCAACGTTTTAGACATATCCAAATCTGCCTATTCGTTTATTGATACATTTTCAAGTATAAAACTGTACACTCTCCTCAAACAATAGCATGGTATTCTTTCACTGTAATAGCTACTGTAAATTGGACAGTGTAGTTATATTAACAAGAATGTAAGCTTTCTGTCCATATAAGATATGTCTATGTCCTGGGAAAATGTCTTGTTACTTACAACGTCATGCTAATCATATTAGCGCACGTTAGCTCAACCGTCCCGAGGGCAGGACACGATCCTGTAGAGGAAGGAAATAGACAACAATATCTATAAAAAGAAGACCCGGCTCTACTTATTTTACTGGTTTGTGACTGGGGAATAAAACAGCCCTAGAGTTAACACACAATACCTTTATACAAACACACTGAGGAAGATGAACATGGGGATGAACATGGGAATGTACTGGGGGTGAAAAGTGGGAAAGGTTCTGTAAAAGGAAATGAAAGTCAATGAATATGCTGCACATAAGATATCACAAGAGCAGTACACACAGTAATAAAGCTGTGTATAATTTGTGTATTTTATGTTATTTGACCTTTATTTAACTAGGCAAGTCAGTTAAGAACAAATTCTTATTTGCAATGACGGCCTACCTAAAGACAAAATGTATTCCTTAGCTGGCCCACAAGAATGGAATGGTCTAGCGTATCAAAAGCTTTGGCCAAGTCAATAAAAATAGCAGCACAACGTTGCTTTGAATCAAGGGCAGTGGTGACATCATTGAGGACCTTTAAGGTTGCAGTGGCACATCCATAACCTGAGTGGAAACCAGAATGCATAACAGAGAGAATACTATAGACATCAAGAAAGCCAAAGTGGAAAGTTTTTCCAACACTTTTGATAAACAGGGCAAAATAGAAATAGGCCTATAACAGTTAGGATCAGCTTGATCTCCCCCTTTAAATAAAGGACGAACCGTGGCTGCCTTCCAAGCAATGGGAACCTCCCCAGAACGGAGAGACAGGTTAAAAAGGTTGGAGATAGTCTTGGTGATGATAGGGGCAGCAACCTTAAAGAAGGAAGGGTCTAAACCATCTGACCCAGATGTTTTTTGGGGGTCAAGTTTCAGGAGCTCCTTTAGTACCTCAGACTCAGTAACTGCCTCTAGGGAAAAAGGTTTTATCGAGGCAGGGGAAAAAGAGGGAGAAGCATCGGGGATAGTTGCATTAGAAAGGGAGGCAGATGAGGAAATGTTGGACGGGCAAGGAGGCGTGGCTGAGTCAAATAGGAATCCTGACTTAATGAAGTGTTGATTAAAGAGCTCAGCCATGGGCTTCTTGTCAGTAACAACCACATCATCAACTTTAAGGGACATGGGCAGCTGTGAGGAGGAGGGTTTATTCTCCAGGTCTTTAACCGTTTTCCAGAATTTCTTGGGGTTTAGACCCACAGAGAGAGAACTTTTCCTTAAAGTAACTAACTTTGGCCTTCCGGATAGCCTGAATGCACTTATTTCTCATTTGCCTGAATGAGAGCCAGTCAGCCTGAGTAAGCGTGTGCCGAGCCTTTCACCAAATGCAATTCTTGAGGTGGAGTAACTCTGCAAGATCACGGTCGAACCAGGGGCTGAACCTGTTTTTAATTCTCATTTTCTTTATGGGGGCGTGTTTGTAAACAATACCACTGAAAATATCAAAAAAGAAGGTCCAAGGGTCTTCGACAGAGGGGATCAAGCTGATTCTATTCCATTTTACAGAAGCCAGTTCATGAAGGAAGGCTTGCTCATTAAGGTTTTGTAGCAAGCGTCTATGACAAATCAAGGCAGGTCGTTTCACTGAGCAGCCATTACGAACACAGGCTGTAAAACAGTGATCACTAAGGTTATTACATTAAACACCAGACTGATACCTATCAGGATTATTTGTGAGGATAACATCAAGAAGAGTAGCCTTTTCTGAGTGTTTGGAGTCATACCTTGTGGGATTGCTAATAATCTGAGAAAGATTTAGGGAGTCCCGTTGCTTTAGGACTTGGTCAGGTGGTTTAAGCATGTCCCAGTTTAGGTCACCTAGCAGGACAAATTCAGACTTAGTGTAAGTGGCCAAGAGAGAGCTTAGGGCAGGTAGGGTACAGGCCGGTGCGGATGGAGGACGATAACACCCAGCAACAGTCAACAAATAGTTATTTGAAAGTTTAATGCTTAAAACCAGCAAATCAAATTGTTTGGGGACAGACTTGGTGGAGACAACCGAGCACTGAAGTTGATCCTTGGTAAAAATTGCCACACTCCCACTTTTGGAAGATCTGTCTTGTCGAAAAAGGTTATAACCAGAAAGGTTAGCATCAGTATTCAAAACACTCATTCCTTAACCACGTCTCAGTAGCTTTCCAATCTCTAGGGATCTCAGACGATACGAAAGAGAGGTTGAACAGTCTAGTAATAGGGATTGCAACAATTTCAGTGGATAATTTTAGAAAGAAAGGGTCCAGATTGTCTAGTTTGTCTAACATCAGCTATCTGGATTTGGTTGAAGGAGAATCGTGGGGGGCTTGGGCAAGTTGCTGCGTGAGGTACAGAGCTGTTGGCCGGGGTAGGGGTAGCCAGGTGGAAAGCATGGCCAGCCGTAGCAAATTGCTTATTGAAATTTCCGATTATCGTAAATGTATCAGTGGTGACAGTGTTTCCTAGCCTCAGTGCAGTGGGCAACTGGGAGGAGATGCTCTTATTCTCCATGGACTTTACAGTGTCTCAGAACTTTTTGGAATTAGTACTAGTTTTCTAACTGACTGTGTATATTGGTTCCTGACTTCCCTGAAAAGTTGCATATCGCGGGGGCTATTCGATGCTAATGTAGTACGCCACAGGATGTTTAGGGTTGTACCTGGTGGGTTCCTTGATCATTTGTGTGAGATTGAGGGCATCTAGCTTAGATTGAAGGACGGCCGGGGTGTTAAGCATATCCCAGTTTAAATCACCTAACAGTACGAACTCTGAAGATAGATGGGGGGCAATCAGTTCACATATGGTGTCCAGGGCACAGCTGGGGGCTGAGGGGGGTCTGTAACAGGCAGTGTACATGCACATTACCAGATATCATCAACAGTAATACAATCAGGACATGGCAGAGGAAAGGGAGAGCTCTGCAGTGCTGATTTATGATGACATCTGAGTGTGCATCAGATGGTAACAAGATCATATTGTACAGCAATGTCATCAGGTAACATGAATACAAAGCTGGTGAGAGGTGGTTAGAATAGGATGGGAGGCCAAGAGTCTGTGTAACCAATAGAGAGTCAGAGTCCAGAGATGGTCAGGTAAACAAGCAAGTTTATAATCAACAAAGCACGCAGGAGTCATGAGGCAAATAGCATAAAACACATGAAAAAAATAAAGACTTGGGGCTAGCTATTGTAAATTCAAAGAGTCACTCTCCCTAACAAGATAACTTGAGAGAGTAGCTCTCTATGAGTCCAGTAGGCTATAAAAGTAAGAGATAAAATAAATAGTAGGCCTTGTCACAAGTGTAGAGAGGAGGAGGCAGGAGGCAGTCGCAGGTATAGAACTTCTGAATTTATTAAAGCACCATAGCTTATAGAGGGACGAAACCCACAGTGCAAAATATAAAGTACTCAGGAAATAGTAGGAGAGATTCCTCTCAGGAAAATAAGCAACATTTACAATGACAAATGACAGAGGGAGTGTAGATAGAGTTTGGATTGGAACCAGGTGTGTGTAATGACAGAGGGAGTGTAGATAGAGTTTGGATTGGAACCAGGTGTGTGTAATGACAGAGGGAGTGTAGATAGAGTTTGGATTGGAACCAGGTGTGTGTAATGACAGAGGGAGTGTAGATAGAGTTTGGATTGGAACCAGGTGTGTGTAATGACAGAGGGAGTGTAGATAGAGTTTGGATTGGAACCAGGTGTGTGTAATGACAGAGGGAGTGTAGATAGAGTTTGGATTGGAACCAGGTGTGTGTAATGACAGAGGGAGTGTAGATAGAGTTTGGATTGGAACCAGGTGTGTGTAATGACAGAGGGAGTGTAGATAGAGTTTGGATTGGAACCAGGTGTGTGTAATGACAGAGGGAGTGTAGATAGAGTTTGGATTGGAACCAGGTGTGTGTAATGACAGAGGGAGTGTAGATAGAGTTTGGATTGGAACCAGGTGTGTGTAATGACAGAGGGAGTGTAGATAGAGTTTGGATTGGAACCAGGTGTGTGTAATGACAGAGGGAGTGTAGATAGAGTTTGGATTGGAACCAGGTGTGTGTAATGACAGAGGGAGTGTAGATAGAGTTTGGATTGGAACCAGGTGTGTGTAATGACAGAGGGAGTGTAGATAGAGTTTGGATTGGAACCAGGTGTGTGTAATGACAGAGGGAGTGTAGATAGAGTTTGGATTGGAACCAGGTGTGTGTAATGACAGAGGGAGTGTAGATAGAGTTTGGATTGGAACCAGGTGTGTGTAATGACAGAGGGAGTGTAGATAGAGTTTGGATTGGAACCAGGTGTGTGTAATGACAGAGGGAGTGTAGATAGAGTTTGGATTGGAACCAGGTGTGTGTAATGACAGAGGGAGTGTAGATAGAGTTTGGATTGGAACCAGGTGTGTGTAATGACAGAGGGAGTGTAGATAGAGTTTGGATTGGAACCAGGTGTGTGTAATGACAGAGGGAGTGTAGATAGAGTTTGGATTGGAACCAGGTGTGTGTAATGACAGAGGGAGTGTAGATAGAGTTTGGATTGGAACCAGGTGTGTGTAATGATGACGAGACAAGTCCAGGGTTGATGAAGGGTGTTCACAAGAAGCAGGTTCGGCAGCAGCTAGAAGGCCTGAGCTGGACAGGAGGAGGAGCCAAAGCGAAGGCTGGTGTGACAGGCCTGGACTAGTTCATCCTAAGTGGCACAGCGGTCTAAACACTGCATCGCAGTGCTATAGTGCTAGAGGCGTCACTACAGACCCGGGTTCGATCCCGGGCTGTATCACCAGCCGTGATCGGTAGTCCCATAGGGCGGCACACACCTGGCCCAGCGTCGTCCGGGTTACGGGAGGGTTTGGCCGGGGTAGGCCGTCATTGTAAATAAGAACTGACTTGCCTAGTTAAAATAAAAACATGTAAACTAACAATTATTAAAGCAATTCTGAGTAAGCACACATAATAAGCTTCTGAAAATGTTTACAGGTTACAAGCTATACGGAGGCAGCATACATAATGCAACAACAACTAACTATTAAGAACAATATATATAATATAATGTCACACAACTCACTTTGGGCATGCACACCATCCCATAAGTCCAGAGATATGAGTCCAGTTGTTGATGGGCGGAGACAGAGATGTTGCTCTCTGCCAGTGCTTGAGGGAGACTGACAGTATTGTGTGACCTGTATAGACAAGAGGATGGGCAGATGTCCGGCCCCCTAGTAACATCCCTAGCAACCTATCAGAGCACAGGTCACACAAGTCAGTTTCCCCTAGACACTCAAGCTCTGGTGGTGGGGGATGAGGAGTGGAGTGTGTTGAGAACAGTCAAACAGTATGTTTAAGGTGGGACAGAAAGAAAACATTTCCCTGTACATTCTGAAGTGTTAAGAGAGAAATACCACATTACCACAGGGCTTATACAGTATATAGCCACCTTATAGGTGGATTTAATGGAACTTATGAGGGTCTAAAGGCCGTATGAGAAAAAAACCTGGAGGTAACATTTGAGGAATGGAACAAAACAGTACAACAGATGCTCCTCCCTATGAGAGATGTCCAGTCCAAGCTGATTCCATTTAAATTGTTCAATAGGAATTATTGGACTGAAGAATCCAACCTATGCAGGAGATGTCAGTCAAGTACAGATGACATGATCCATATGCTCTGTAACTGTCCAAGCTTGGATACCTTTTGGCAGAGGCAAATTGAATATATTGGGGTACCACAAATCCTGTTTTGCTATTGCTGAATATCACTACGGGTATTGATGGACTGAGAAGCTCATGTTGAAACTGGCTAAAAGTTGCTCTAACCATGGAGACACTGGAGGAAGAAGGACCGTAACTCGTTTAACAAATGGTGCATAACCCTGGCAGAAACAGCTTCATATGAATGATTGATTTATGAAATGAATGGTCAATTCGATAGCTTTACTGACATCTGTGGACATTTTCTCTCAGAGACGATATGTAATGCCCTGATAGACTACAGATATACATAGATGACTGGTGTAAGCACTGCTCACAGCTATCACAGAGTATCTCAACACTGTGACATAAAGTAAGCATATGAGTGAGAGAGAGGAAGAGAGAGAGGAAGAGTGAGAAGAGTAGAGAAATAGAACTGGGGGAAACTAAACTCAGGAGGTGCGCCTCCACAGAGGCATGTTAGCCCGAGCCCAAATACAACTGAAGACAGCCATTTTGAGTAAGCACCTCCATCATCTGAGGAAGGCCGATAAGGTGCCCTGTCAAACACTGCCTTTCAGACAGTGACTATCTGCTGGAGCAGATTCACAGCGGAGGGATATAAATTATGAAGACTGCCTTTCGACGCACAGTGGGGTTCAAAAACATTTGCAAATTTTTACATAAACGTCTTTATGGTACAGTGCCCTCTCTCAATCCTCAATCCTGCACAGCCATGGCATTATTCATGAGCTCATGTTATTTCTACACTAAAACTCACCCTGTCCTCTTTTCCCTCCATCTCCCCTATTACAGTCAAGACGGCCTAGTGATCCATACATCAGGAGGAAATTCAACTTGAACAAAGGTGCTACCTGAAACCAAGATGTTATGTGCTGTACGGTAATAATAAATCTGGGTCGTCAATTCAGAGGCTCCATCTAAGCAGCTTTTGGGGGCACTACTGTGATATGGCTTTCCATGAGGGGAATAATCTGGAATAATCTGGATATAGGCCTACATAATATTATGGTAATAATATTATGGTAATATTAAGTGCTTCAGATGTTTAATTACTCAGAAATTCCCCACACATGAAACATGGAAGGTGAAATTAAAATAATCCTATAGTGAATGAATATAGTACATTAACTGCTGTTACTGTATTTCACAAAACGGTGTTCGGCTTGAATGAAAACCAACAGTAAAGCTGAAATAATACACATCCATTTTGTCTATGGCCAGTTATCAAGCCCCCAAATCAAGTCCTGAAAGACCCGTATTCCTGGAGGAGAGCCAACCTGCAGCACTATGCCTGAAGTCTGTAAGATAGCTACAGACCTGTAGGACCACATATTGTCTCTGGCTGCTGCTGAGCTACAGGTACATAGCTTCTATGAAATTATACCGTTTTGCTTCTCCATTTTTATTGCATTTTTCTCAAACTGACAGTGGTTACTTAACAGGGTTAATCAATGTGTACGACTTCATCACCACAATGGGAAGCACCCATCTGGTACAGAATGTGAACAGTCATTTGGAGAATGAAAAACATGTAGTTGGCAGTTCAATGTATACTGTAGAAGGGCTATCCAGTTGTAGGAATGTATGTTACCTCTCTCTGTTCACTGTATAAGTTAGAAAAATATATAACTACAGAGCTATAAAGTTTGCTGCTGTATTTTGTAATACAAAAAAAAACACATGATAATTTTACAGTTTGATTTGCAATTGACTATGCAATTTCATGTAAAAAGCAATGTTCCATAATGAAATTGAAAGCAGTCAGTGCCAAGCTCAACAACTCTGCATACAATAGCAGAGTGCCTGATAATAAACGGTATATTCTGCAATAACTACATTAATTCCATAATAAATATAAAGCTTTTGAAAGGACACTTGTTTCTATGTGACTCTGGAGTACCATCAATATTTATCAAAGTTATCATTTTTATAAGTTGCTGAGCCATCACAGCCAAGTTTGTGAGGTTGAAAGTTCACAGAAAAGTCACTGTGACACATCATGTATTTCCACAAGTCAAGTCATTGCACAATTCAACACAACACTTCCACCACCTCCCACAACAAACAAAGTAGGTGAGTCAAAATGCAGACTGAATTCCAAATCGGTCCTTACACACTAGTAACTCCTGTAGACAGCTTCCTCCTGCCTTCTGAATGGCTGGCTGGGTGGAGTTTTGCCATATTGCATTAATCTATCCAGTCCTCTCAGATCTACGGCAGTGGCTAGGGGGTAAGAGCTAAGGGAATCAATTTGGAACTGAGCATGAATCCAATCATCAGAGTATGGGGACAACCCTTCAAATGAGTGGATTCGGCTATTTCAGCCACACCTGTTGGTGACAGGTGTAAAGATTCGAGCACACAGCCAAGCAATCTCCATAGACAAACATTGGCAGTAGAATGGCCTTACTCAACATGGCACCGTCATAGGATGCCACCTTTCCAACAAGTCTGTTCGTCAAATGTCTGCCCTGCTAGAGCTGCCGCGGTCAACTGTAAGTGCTGTTTTATGAAGTGGAAACGTCTAGGAGAGACACCGGCTCAGCTGCGGAGTGGTAGGCCACACAAGCTCACAGAACGGGACCGGCGAGTGCTGAAGCATGTACAAATAGTCTGTCCTCAGTTGCAAAACTCCCTACCAAGTTCCAAACTGCCTCTGGAAGCAACATCAGCACAATAACTGTTTTTTGGGAGCTTCATGAAATGGGTTTCCATGGCAGAGCAGCCGCACACAAGCCTCAGATCACCATGCGCAATGCCAAGCGTCGGCTGGAGTGGTGAAAGCTCGCCTCCAGTGGAAACGCCTTCTCTGGACTGATGAATCACACTTCACCATCTGGCAGTCTGACGGACAAATCTGGGTTTGGCGGATGCCAGGAGAACGCTACCTGCCCCAATGCATAGTGCCAACTGTAAAGTTTGGTGGAGGAAGAATAATGGTCTGGGGCTGTTTTTCATGGTTCAGGCCCCTTAGTTCCAGTGAAGGGAAATCTTAACGCTACAGCATACAATGACATTCTAGATGATTCTGTGCTTCCAACTTTGTGGCAACAGTTTGGGGAAGGCCCTTTACTGTTTCAGCATGGCAATGCCCCCATGCACAAAGCGAGGTCCAGCAGAAATAGTTTGTTGAGATCGGTGTGGAAGAACTTGACTAGCCTGCACAGAGCCCTGACCTCAACCCCCTCGAACACCTTTGGGATGAATTGTAATGCCGACTGCGAGCCAGGCCTAATCGCCCAACATCAGTGCCCGACCTCACATATGCTCTTGTGGCTGAAAGGAAGCAAGTTCCCGCAGCAATGTTCCGACATCTAGTGAAAAGCCTCCCCAGAAGAGTGGAGGCTGTTATAGCAGCAAAGGAGGGACCAACTCCATATTAATGCCCATGATTTTGGAATGAGATGTTCGACGAGCAGGTGTCCACATACTTTAGGTCACGTAGTGTGTTTGTCAGCCACTAACGAAAAAAGCTGGAGCCCTTCACTGTGTCCACCTGCTGTAGACATCAGCAAAAAGAGAGCTTGATGGGATACAGCAGTCTAAAAGCTATCCAATTACATTTGGTGTTTTAAGGCACCTTAAAGGTAGACTGAGCGAAAAGACAATAATCCTGGGTTCCAGGATTATTGTCTCAAAGATGCCTGACCATAGACATCTCATCTGTACCCTACATATAGACCGTAGTCTGATGGATGTGTAGACCTGTCCATGTTTTACATCCAGAGCACATCTTCTGAAGACTACAGTCACCTAGCGATCAATACTTCTGTCTGCCTCCCAGTTACACTGTAACAAATCTGGGCTATTTGTGTTTGGACTGGGGACATTTATTGATGAGACCTAAAGAAGTCAACAAGTATTAGATATGCAAACATATGTATTAGATGAAATGTGACATAGAAATATGCAGCTCTACTGTGGCGAATTCACATTTGTTTTATTGAGTATGCAGTAGCTTACTTCAACAGTTTTTTAAAAGCTCAAATAATGTTGTTGATCCGTCCTTTACTTGTAGTTGTGGCCAAAGCATAAATGAGAGAACCCACTCAGTAAAAACTCTAACTTGTTTTTGAAACAAACCATTTAAAAAAATGCTTGGAATGACATCATCCTCCTTGGCCGGGACAGGCCCGTCTGTGATTGGTCAATAAGCTGTTTCAAAAACAAAAATTCAAATTCTCCGGTTGGGAGAAGGAGGCTAGCAAAGACACAGGCTCAGGAGGCTAGCAGAGACACAGACTCAGGAGGCTAGCAGAGACACAGACTCAGGAGGCTAGCAGAGACACAGACTCAGGAGGCTGGCAGAGACACAGACTCAGGAGGCTAGCAGAGACACAGGCTCAGGAGGCTAGCAGAGACACAGACTCAGGAGGCTGGCAGAGACACAGACTCAGGAGGCTAGCAGAGACACAGACTCAGGAGGCTGGCAGAGACAAAGGCTCAGGAGGCTAGCAGAGACACAGGCTCAGGAGGCTAGCAGAGACACAGACTCAGGAGGCTAGCAGAGACACAGACACAGTAGGCTAGCAGAGACACAGACTCAGGAGGCTAGCAGAGACACTGAATCAATTAATCAAAATATATGTTATATTTGAGATTCTTCAAATAGCCACCCGTTGCCTTGATGACAGCTTTGCACACTCTTGGCATTCTCTCAACCAGCTTTACCTGGATGCTTGAAGGAGTTCCCACATATGCTGAGCACTTGTTGGCTGTTTTTCCTTTACTACGGTTCGACTCATCCCAAATCATCTAAATTTGGTTGAGGTTGGAACCAAAAATCTCAAATTTGGACTCCAGACCAAAGGACACATTTCCACTGGTCTAATGTCCATTGCTCGTGTTTCTTGTCCCAAGCAAGTCTTCTTCTTATTGGTGTCCTTTAGTAGTGGTTTCTTTGCAGCGATTCGACCATGAAGGCCTGATTTACACGGTCTCCTCTGAACAGTTGATGTTGATGTGTCTGTTACTTGAACTCTGTGAAGCATTTATTTGGGCTGCAATCTGAGGCTGGTAACTCTAATGAACTTATCATCTGCAGCAGAGGGAACTCTGGGTCTTCCATTCCTGTGGCGGTCCTCAGGAAGCTGGTTGAGAGAATGCCATGAGTGTAAAAAGCTGTCATCAAAGCAAAGGGCTACTTTGAAGAATCTCACACCTGTCTATTCCAGTTTGGATGGTGAAGATGAGGACCACATATCCATCTCCTAGGAGTTGGATGGTGAAGATGAGGACCACATATCCATCTCCTAGGAGAGACTGTAAACACAGCCTGCTCTTTGCTCGTCTTTTAAGGCTGTGCTGCTCTCTCCTGGGCCTTAAATTTACTACTTGGCTTTTACTTCCTGCACACTTCAAACTGACCTCTCAACATTTGCTTTCATGTAGCCGAGTGATACATAAAACAGTCTAGTATAGGCCAGGAGTTTGAATGACGTCATGACTATACTATTTAGAATTAGTGATCGACTTATCATGAGTGAGTAACATTCCATCAAAGTCATCAAATCTACAGCATTTTTCATTTTTTACAACTATATCAGGGAAATGAGTAGGATGAGTTTATGCAGAACTGTTTGCAACATTTGATTTGATACAGTATGCTATTTTACATGGATTATCATAATCCCTCCTGCATTCATGCTCAGGTAAGCGATTTAGGTATTCACATCTGAGGTGTCTGCTGCAACCTGCTGGTGAAAAGTTATTACTGCAAGCTGGTTATCCAGTTAAGCCCATGCTTTAGAAAATGAATTGAATTGCTATTCACTACAATGT
The DNA here is from genome assembly GCA_023634145.1 of Thymallus thymallus. NCBI lineage: Eukaryota > Metazoa > Chordata > Actinopteri > Salmoniformes > Salmonidae > Thymallus > Thymallus thymallus. The sequence goes on along the minus strand of CM042390.1, from coordinate 969,350 downwards.
TTACATCTTATAGCCCTTTGCCTTGCTTGGCGAGTGTTATTACCTTATAGACATGACAGCGCTCTTATAAGTATCTGTTTGAGATGAGAATCCACATGATAAGCACTATTGAACAGCAGAATGAACCCACTCTTCTGGTTAATACAGTCTAATGCAATGTATTACCTTTCCACTCAGAGACACACAGAATCTATTTCCCCTCGGTTGTTTAATTTCTTCACTTCTGATCTCATTACGTCCCAGTGCCACTCTAGTGCATGGAGCTGAGGAGTTGGAGAAAACGCTGGGAAAGGCTATGACCAGTCTATAGAAAGCTACTATTCATAGGAGAAGGTCAGTGGGCTTCGAGGCCAATATGTCAAACAAACAATATCTGGTGTTGGAAACACTGGTCTACTTTAGTTGAATCAGGTGTTGGGAAACACTGGTCTACTTTAGTTGAATCAGGTGTTGGGAAACACTGGTCTACTTTAGTTGAATCAGGTGTTGGGAAACACTGGTCTACTTTAGTTGAATCAGGTGTTGGGAAACACTGGTCTACTTTAGTTGAATCAGGTGTTGGGAAACACTGGTCTACTTTAGTTGAATCAGGTGTTGGGAAACACTGGTCTACTTTAGTTGAATCAGGTGTTGGGAAACACTGGTCTACTTTAGTTGAATCAGGTGTTGGGAAACACTGGTCTACTTTAGTTGAATCAGGTGTTGGGAAACACTGGTCTACTTTAGTTGAATCAGGTGTTGGGAAACACTGGTCTACTTTAGTTGAATCAGGTGTTGGGAAACACTGGTCTACTTTAGTTGTGTGCTGAAAACATGTTGGCTCACTATTTAAAAAGAAGATGGAGAACAAGCTAGCGCAGGTACAGCCGACTAGCGCTAGCTAACACTACCTAGCAATATTTGTATTATTTTTTACAAATCAATGTAATATTGTCCAAAATGATATGTAACTGTATCACCCCCAATCACTAAATAACATACTGTGGTTGTGAAGTGGTGCCAATGCCTAATCACAAAAATTACAGATGTAAGCTAAATTGATTCATAAGAGGAAGGAAATGTCAGTGCGGATAATGTTCGGTTTATTGTCCCAGCTCCCCTACAGTACTTTCAAATGCTGGGAAGAGCTAAGGATTAAAACCAACCTTTCAGGACTGTTTGGGCCTCTGCTATAGTTCAACAGAAGAGTAGGCAGTGTGGTGACCTTACCTGACAGAAGACGGAGGGGTTTCCCAGGGGGCCCAGGACCTCCCCACGCAGCAGGCACTGGGACAAGTCGTTTCCCAGTGCACTCTTCTTCACGTTGTCCAGACGCTCCATGCTTTTATACATGTCCACAAATATTTTTTTCTTTGCATTTGATATTAGACAACTTTTTGAGCGCAAACATGCTAGTGTTAGCAGAACAACAATGACCAGTAAATGGGTAGCTATAGACGGGTTAACTGACGTCACGAAAACAACGCGTGCTCTTCAAAGAGGAAGAAGGCTGTGTCTTGTTATGGTTCTGGATGGCCAAATAGCTAGCAACAATGACAAGAAACTGCCATGTGGTGAATCGTAATTGGCTCCTTTGATCTTAATACCATATCTTATTTTGAGGTGTTTTGACTGATGTCACGTCTAAGCAAATATGGCTCAAATTTGCTAGCTAGTTAGCTAACCAACAACTATAATGATGTATTTGAGAGACAAGTGCTCAATATGCAACTTTATTTATGTTTTCAGGAGAAAATATAGTTTACATGTTATCAACAATCTAAGTGAACCCTGTCTCTTTTGCCCCGTAGTCGCTAAATCTGAACAACCAACCCATCGATAGCGTGGTGAAACACATTAATGGTGATCATTTCAAACAAACAAACAAACAAACAAACGTTAGCTAGAAACGTGTCTTCTATCCAGATAATGAAAAGGCACAGAACATGAACCATACATGATCTGGAGCAAAGTCATTGTAGCATATACAGTGGCAAGAACAATTATGTGAACCATCTGGAATTCCCTGGATTTCTGCATATATTGGTCATAACATTTGATCTGATCTTCATATAAAAGTCACAAAAATAGACAAACACAGTGTGCTTAAACTAATAACACACAAATTGTATGTATTTTTGTCTATATTAAATACATTATTTAACAGTGTAGGTTGTAAAAAGTATGTGAACCCCTAGGCTAATGACTTCTCCAAAAGCTAATTGGAGTCAGGAGTCAGCTTACCTGGAGTCCAATCAATGAGACGAGATTGGAGATGTTGGTTAGAGCTGCCCTGCCCTATAAAAAACACTCACAAAATTTGAGATTTCTATTCACAAGAAGCATTGCCTCAAACAAAAAAGATCTCAGAAGACCTAAGATTAAGAATTGTTGACTTGCATAAAGCTGGAAAGGGTTCCAAAAGTATCTCTAAAAGCCTTGATGTTCATCAGTCCACAGTAAGACAAATTGGCCATAAATAGAGAAAGTTCAGCACTGTTGCTACTCTCCCTAGGAGTGGCCGTCCTGCAAAGAAGACTTCAAGAGCACAGTGCTAACCCTAAGACTAACCCTAACCAGGTTAAGAAGAATCCTAGAGTGTCAGCTAAAGACTTCTCTGGAACATGCTAACATATCTGTTGACGAAACATAAAACACTAAACAAGAATGGTGTTCATGTGAGGACACCACGGAAGAAGCCACTGCTGTCCATAAAAAACATTGCTGCACGTCTGAAGTTCTTAAAAGAGCACCTGGATGTTCCACAGAGCTACTGGCAAAATATTCTGTGGACAGATGAAACTAAAGTTGAGTTGTTTGGAAGGAACACACAACACTATGTGTGGAGAAAAAAGGCACTTCACACCAACATTAAAACCTCATCCCAACTGTAAAGCATGGTGGAGGGAGCATCATGGTTTGGGGTCGCTTTGCTGCCTCAGGGCCTGGACAGCTTGCTATCATCGATGGAAAAATGAGATCCCATGTTTATCAAGACATTTTACAGGACAATGTAAGGCTATCTGTCTGCCAATTGAAGCTCAACAGAAGTTGGGTGATGCAACAAGACAACGACCCAAAACACAGACGTAAATTAACAACACAATGGCTTCAACAGAAGAAAATATGCCTTCTGGATTGGCCCAGTCAGAGTCTTGACCTCAACCCCATTGAGATGCTGTGGCATGACCTCAAGAGAGCGGTTCACACCAGACATCCCAATAATATTGCTGAACTGAAACAGTTTTGTAAAGATGAATGGTCCAAAGTTCCTCCTGACCGTTGTGGAGGTCTGATCCACATCTACAGAAAACGTTTGGTTGAGGTTATTGCTGCCAAAGGAGGGTCAACCATTTATTATTATATTATTAAATCCAAGGGTTCACATACTTTTTCCACCCTGCACTGTGAATGTTTACACTGTATTCAATAAAGACATGAAAACGTATAATTGTTTATGTGTTACTAGTTTCAGCAGACTGTGTTTCCCCCACCTCGGCAGGTTTTATAACCCTCATAAATTCCTAACCTCTACCTAGATGGAGGTTTGGAAGCCTTTGTTACCACAGAGAAAAGACTTTGCAGTGCAGTAACATCAAAAGGGTTGGAGAATGTGACAATATTTCTCTAAACCAATCAGTTGAAAGTGTCCGTTGGTACTTAAAGAATATGATGTCAGATCAGTTGTTGTCTCGGATGTTATTACCGATGACATGTCAAACATAAATTGTATCTTTGAAAGCCTACACATTCTAGTTATCAGATTTACATGTAAATATTGCTAAATGTATATGATTAGTCCACTAGGTACTCTTCATGACATGATTAGCATTCAATGTATAACCTATACTGTTGTGTGTATATACAGTTGAAGTCGGAAGATTACATATACTTAGGTTGAAGTCATTAAAACTCATTTTTCAACCACTCCACAGATTTCATGTTAACAAACTATAGTTTTGGCAAGTCTGTTAGGACATCTACTTTGTGCATGACACAAGTAACTCTTCCAACGATTGTTTACAGACAGATTATTTCACTTATAATTCACTATAATACAATTCCAGTGGGTCAGAAGTTTACATACACTAAGTTGACTGTGCCTTTAAATAGCTTGGAAAACTCCAGAAAATTATGTCATGGCTTTAGAAGCTTCTGATAGGCTAATTGACTTCATTTGAGTCAATTGGAGGTGTACCTGTGGATGTATTTCAAGGCCTACCTTCAAACTCAGTGCCTCTTTGCTCGACATCATGGGAAAATCTAAAGAAATCAGCCAAGAGAGTCTGGTTCATCCTTGAGAGGAATTTCCAAAGGTACCACGTTGGTAGCCTACCTTTTGGGCTTTACAATGGAGATGTTGTCATGGTTCTAGGTTGATTTTTAAGCATTTTTAACAAAGAGGCATTTGGGAGCCCACCGAAAAGACTTGGAATGCTACACTGATGTTTATTCTCACCTGCTGCATGCATCCTCCTTCAAAGTATCATCTTCTAACCTTTTGTCTTTCCCTAGGGGACCCAGGTGCTTTAAAAAGAAAAAAAACACTGAGGGACTTTTGAACTGAGGCAATAACACAGCATTGTGTTTTGAAAACCGATAGTCAATAGACAAACACGGATAACCTTGGAGTTTGTCATCTTTAATCCTACTGACAGGCAGGCGACAAACTAACATGGTGCTGTAACATTGGGCTGGTAATAAAAAAGGGCATACATGATGAAAAATGTGTGGTTTCCTCTGGTGAAAATCATATCTAAACTGTTTGGATATGCCATGACACAACAAATTTCTCCCTTATACAATGCAAGCACAGGGGGAATGTGGTCTATGTGGGAGAAAAACAATAACAATGGAAGATAGATGAGCGAGCACTAAAAGAATGTACAGACGGGAGGGTCGGGATGGGTTCTTAATAATGTTAGATCAGGTAGGGAGGTTTAGCAGATAGTGAAACTGAAAAAGCCTGGCAACAGCTCTAAAGAAGCACACAGAGCATTGAATACATTGTGATAGAAGAGATGTGATGCATAGGTAAGTAAGGAGAGAGAGCGCTTTGGAGAAGCAAAGGCGGTTAATGAGAAAAAAAAGTATATTCAAGTAGAGATTGGGTGGATGCGAGGGAGGAGGAGGTGGGAGAGAAGTCTCAAGTGAGACAGACAGGAGACAAATTACCTTCAAAGTGGGACCGTGGAGTAGATAAAAAACGTAACGTTATGGCTATAACTACTGTTCCCTGAAGGAGGGAAACCAGGTACAACATACTACAGGTAGTCACATTCTCGTTGATCACACCTGACAAGGCCTGGATTCATTCCTTCAATTTAATAGCGTTCTTTATTACCAAGCCCAGGAATGGGCCGTATAGTCATAACATTACGTCAGTCAACTTCAGTACAACAGACTATGGGGAAATAGAATCACGCCCAAGCCGATACTAAATGAAACGGCCCATGGCAGACCACCCAGACCTGACCCTGCCAGATGCAGCAGTGGGTATTGCGCACACGGCTCGCTGCCTAGTGACTTTCTCCTGTCCCAGCCGTAAGCACACAGAGCTACACTGGGAGCAGTGAAATCCAAGCGATAAAACCTCACAAAAGTGTGTGGTGATGCCAAACTCACCGCAGCACATCTCTCCTATAGTCAACTGGCAAAGACGCTGCCAGACCCCTGGTGGAGTGGGCGCGTACACCGCTGGGTAACCCTTGCTGCTATATGGCAGGGAGATAGCCTCGACAATCCAGTGGGAGAGACACTGCTTAGAGACCGCCCTGCCACTAGATGGATTAGCAAAACAGAAAAAGTGTGTCATATAATCGGATATCCCGGGTCCGTTCAATGTACAGCACGTGTGTAAAGCTCTGCACCGGACGCAGGGCGTGTAACCACAGGGCAAAAGGTTAACTAAAAGCCATGACTTTCGGGGCTGCATTTGGACACAATGTTACCTAAGAGTCGCCCGGCCAAACTGAGCAACCAGGGGAGAAGGGCCTTGGTCAGGGAGGTGACCAAGAACCCGATGGTCAGTCTAACAGGGATCTAGAGTTCCTCTGGAGATGGGAGAACCTTCCAGAAGGACAACCATCTCTGCAGCACTCCACCAATCAGGCCTTTATGGTAGAGTGGCCAGACGGAGGCCACTCCTCAGTAAAAGGCACATGACAGCTAACTTGGAGTTTGCCAAAAGAAACCTAAAGACTCTCAGACGATGAAAAATGTTCTGGTTTGATGAAACCAAGATTTAACTCTTTGGCCTGAATGCCAAGCGTCACATCTGGAGGAAACCTGGTACCATCCCTACAGTGACGTATGGTGGTGAAAGCATCATGCTTTTGGGATGTTTTTCCGAGCTTGAGGGGGATCTGAAGAGAAGAATGGGAGAAACTCCCCAAATACATGTGTTAAGCTTGTAGCGTCAAACCCAAGAAGACTCAATGCTTTAATTGCTGCCAAAGGTGCTTCAACAAAGTACTGAGTAAAGGGTCTGAATAAATATGTAAATGTGATATTTCAGTTTATTTTGTAATAAATTAGCAAAATAATAATAATACTTGTGTGTAGAAATCAATTTAATCCATTTTATAATAAGGCTGTAACTCTGTATCTAAAGAATAGTATAGTTAAATAGGATAGGCCTTGACTAGAATACAGTACATACTGTACATATGTACTGTACATATGTAGAGGATAAAACATGATCTAAACATTACTTGTGACCAGTGTTCCATGACTATGTACATAGGGCAGCTGCCTCTAAGGTGCAGGGTATAGTAACCTGGTGGTAGCCCTCTAGTGACAGGGCAGTACTGGGCAGGGGCCAGCTGGTGGTGTACCAGTAGCAGTCTCTAAGGTGCAGGGCATAGTAACCTGGTGGTAGCTGGTGAAGTGAATTTGGAAAAAATGAATCTTAGAAATAGTTCTCACATACCTTCAGGTCTGAAGTCAGAATCAAATCAGATCTGAACATATCTTTAAGGGATGTCTAAGGCCGGGAGTTCCACCTGACCACATGACCAGGAATAACTCCAATCTCAGAGTCTTGTCTTGGGGAGGTCTCCTACTCCTGGTCTTGATGACTTGGTTGTTTGCTCAGTTTCCTTTTAAGCCACAAGAGAGCACTACATTCTCAGTCCGTTTGTATGCTGCACATGCAGGCTGAAGGAATATATCAAGTTGGATTATCATTTAATGATTATCAGGAAATAGCACAACAATGAGCAAACATTTAATCAAATTCAAGTTCACATTTACTTCGGAGATTAATCGATGTCATACTTATGTAGAAATGTGTCTAATTCATCATTAAAAATAGAACATGCCCCTCTGAAAACAGTGGTGGCGTTTCATCACGTATTGCCATTGTATCTGTGCTACTGTGGCCGGTGTAGATTGCCTCTGCATCAGGGTTGGTGTTGACAAAGAAACAAACATCCATAAATGAAGTGATGTGCTGCTCTTATGCACCAACTCCTCTCTTCCACATGGGGACAGTAGAGAGGGCTATAACAATAATCTCATCAATGACATAACAATACAAATGCAATTTACATTAAGACAAATGTACAGTATAGCCAACTTTCTGAATAACAGCCAGGCATTACCTACAGTACAGTACATGACGTGCACTTGCAAACCAATAGTTAAAGATTGTCACTGGACTATATCAGCTAAATAGCTACCTAAAAGGTTAAGAGAGAATGGAGATTAATCAGGTCTCAGAGCTCCCTATAGAAACATGAGGTGCCTTTTACACCACAACTACTACTGCCGTGAACTAAAACTTCTAAGTTGATTCACTTGTCAATAACGGGGGCCTCTGTCCTATCAACATCCTTTGTTGTACAATAGACTATCAGTCTACACTTCGGGGCTCTGCCTAGGTTCTAGGGCAGGGGGACATCCGTACCATTAGCACCAGCCACAGGAAACTCATCTGAGTGAATGTTAATCTGTGGGTTACTTGGGTTGAGGCTGCCAGTGTCTTCATCAGTGTCTTCAACCAAAGACTGTTCTTGGACCCAGGAAGTAGTGTGATCCTAAGCACATCCATCTAGCCAGGAGAGAGCATCCTCTATAGACATTTCAGCTGCTGCCCTGTTGAACTCCAATCCAGAAGCTTCAGTTTCAGGCACATCCGTCACATTGGTGTCACTTGCAATACTATTGTCGCTCTGGACGCTGGGGTCAGACACATCCTGTGTCTCATCCAAGGGGAGGAAGTTGACATGGAGCAGAAGGTTTCTGTGCACCACCTTCTAATTTCCAGCATGACCCTGGATCTTGTACAGTAGATGTCGAGTGCAGGCTTTGAAGCCACGACCGTGTAGAGACTATTGACAGATAAAGGTTACCCAATTTAACAAATCACACAACAACAAAAAACTTTGAAAAAGAAAATTCCAGACCACTGGCAAACTACCCAGCACAGGCCGTCCCACCAAAGTCAGTCCAAGAGCTGACCGAAAGATGCTCATAGAAGTCTCTAAGAACCCCAGGGTAACATCAAGGGATCTACAGGCCTCTCTTGCCATAATCAATGTCGAATTGCATGCGTACACTGTCAGAAAGAGACTGCACAAACTTGGCCTACATGGGAGGTCAGGACTTTACCCAGCTGTTGTCTGGCAAAAGTCAGTTGTCTTGATATTCTTTTTTGAGAGCAGAGGCTTCTTCCTTCTTCCTCCTCCATGCTTCCCGGTGGGAACCACACATGCAGAGATTATCCGTTCACCTACTCTGCGTCTCACAAAGACACGGCGGTTGGAACCAAAAATCTCCAATTTGGACTCCAGACCAAAAGGACACATTTCCACCAGTCTAATGTCCATTGCTCGTGTTTTTTGGCCCAAACAAGTCTCTTCTTCTTATTGGTGTCCTTTAGTAGTGGTTTCTTTGCAGCAATTCGACCGTGAAGGCCTGATTCACGCAGTCTCCTCTGAACAGTTGATGTTGAGATGTGTCTGCAATTTCTGAGGCTGGTAACTCTAATGAACGTATCCTCTGCAGCAGAGGTAACTCTGGGTCTTCCATTCCTGTGGCGGTCCTCATGAGAGCCAGTTTAATCGTAGCACTTGACGGAAACATTGAAATTTTCCCTATTGACTGACCATAATGTCTTAAAGTAATGATGGACTGTCGTTTCATTTTGCTTATTTGAGCTGTTCTTGCAATAATGTGGACTTGGTCTTTTACCAAATAGGGCTATCTTCTGTATGACACCCCTACCTTGTCACAACACAACTGATTGGCTCAAACGTATTAAGAAGGAAAGAAATTCCACAAATTAACTTTTAAGAAGGCACACCTGTTAATTGAAATGCATTCCAGGTGACTACCTCAAAGCTGGTTGAGAGAATGCCAAGAGTGTGCAAAGCTGGGTGGCCATTTGTTTAACACTTTTTTGGTTACTACATGATTCCATATGTGTTATTTCATAGTTTTGATGTCTTCACTATTATTCTACATTGTAGAAAATAGTGAAAATGAAGAAAAACCCTTGAATGAGTAGGTGTTCTAAAATGTTTGACCGGTAGTGTATTTACATAGATGGACTTCAGGTCTGGCTCTCCTGTGAGGGTCACTATCTTTGCACATGCTTTCCCTTGCACTGCATGGGCTGGCAAATTTTTAAAAAACGGGTTGATGTCAGAGGGGAGTGCTGACGTCAAGGGAGGCTGTGATGCTTTTAGGAAGTCTCTCTTGAAATGGCCAGGGCTGAGACAGTGGCGACAGAGCATGTGTAGCCTGCAATGTGCAAAGGTTGGTACTCAATGATGCCACAGACTTTGCATGGGGGACTTGGCTGAAACTGGTGTGAGGGGCTTGACTGGACCTGGCGTGAGCATGGTAGATGTTCAGGCTGGGCTTGGTGTGAAAGAAGCGGTGTACAGTGAAAGGGCTCTGTCCAACATGCCAACCACATGGTGAAGGCTTCTGTAAATTGGTTGGAGGGGCCGGTGGTGGAGTTGGAGAATTGAAGGAGCACTGAGACTGGCTGAATACCTCAGAGGGCTGACGTGGCTCACTGTGATGGAGAATGGGCTGGCTGAATGCTGCTGGGCTGGCTGAATGCTGCTGGGCTGGCTGAATGCTGCTGGGCTGGCTGAATGCTGCTGGGCTGGCTGAATGCTGCTGGGCTGGCTGAATGCTGCTGGGCTCTGACTGCATATTGAGCTTTAGCTTTGCCTCTCCTCAGATCCCTCTGATGGCCATCCAACCGTCCCTGGACCTCAGGTGCGGTCCACTCCTCAGCAGGCTTAAACTGTAAAAACAAGCCGAGCTTGGGGTCTGGACAGTGGGAGATGAACAGCATAACAAGGTCAGCACTGGAGTCATCAACATTCTTATCCCGCCTGCTATATTCAGACAGATCCAGTAATCCATCGCATTCTTACCAGCTTTCAGTTTGGTGCTGTAAAAGTCGGCCATAGGCATACTGGAGAATGTCAGTTCACTGAAATGTCTCTTCAGGATGTTAAACAGAGCAGTGGGTTTCTTGTCAGAGCTCAACTCAGGGATACTGCGTAGTGACACCTTCACCAAATCTCGTGCTTTACCAGAAAGTCTACTTTGTATGACATTTAACATATCAACTTCAGCGCAATTCACTCTGCACAGATGGCCCGTCATCATCTCTTCCCACTCATGGATGGAGTATTGTTCTATGTGGTCACCTCTGAAGGACGTTGGGAGTTTTATATCTGACTGGACAATCACATTCAGCTTCGATACATCAGCACACTGACTGGTGGCTGGGGCTGATTATCACTAGGCTGATGCATGGTGTGGGTACTGACAGTGATCGACATCAAGCTCTTTGGCTAGGTCAGAAATCCTACCGCTGAGTGCCTCTGTAGTAATGACCTGGTTAGCAGGGGGAGGGGCTGTGTGTGTGTATGGAGAATCTAACACTGACTAGTTAACTGTCATCATGATCGTTCTCATATAGGGCTACTAGTCTATCCCCTCCCATAACCAGACGTAACAACTGGACGACCTCTCCCATAACCAGCTGACACATTCTGACTATCAGGGCTCAGCTTGTAAGTATCACTGGAATAGTACATCATTTAAACAATGCCTATTCATATAAACATTTAAATTGAGAAAAAAAATAAAGGAAGTTTGGCCTATCAAGAGAGTAAATGGAATAAAGCAAAATACACAATACTGTTAAACTGTTATACATTCACATGTAAAACATTAATACATTCAACTGAAAGTCTTGAAAACTTCAGTGGTAAAATATCACAAAGTATTGAATGTCTCCGTCTCACACCAAAGGCGGCACCTCTCGTGCATAGACTTGCACACACAGCTGAGTGCAGACGGCCTGTCATGCCAAATAGTGTCCCCCTCTACGTCACAATGGGATTCCATGAGTTCTAGCTTCTGTTGCTAGGGCTGTTGCTAGAACTTGCTAAATTCTGACCGGATGATGTAATGCACCAAAGCGTCCATTGCTATGCTGGTTGCTTGGTCGCGAAGGAAGGAGCAATTCATATTTTGTGCCCAATTCCAAATAACATTTTAGGCCAGGGTTGGTATTGAATTGGACATTTATAGACATTGGTTTAGTAGCGGAGAGAGGAGTGGAGTCCGGTGGTGATGGAGCAACCCGACGTTCATGCGAGAGACGATCTTGTAGAAACGGCACCAAGTGTATTTGTTTTTATTAATGGTCCCCATTATTCATCCTGGGATCACAACACATTAAGTGTGTGCCCTCAGGCCCATACTCCACTACCACATATCTACAACACAAAATCCATGTGTACTTGTGTGTATGCTATCTCGTGTGAATAAATGTGTCTGTGCCTATGTTTGTGTTCCTTCACAGTCCCCGCTGTTCCATAAGGTGTATTTTTACCTGTTTTTTTAAATCTGATTCTACTGCTTGCGTCAGTTATCTGATGTGGAATAGAGTTCCATGTAGTCATGGTTCTATGTAGTACTGTACGCCTCCCATAGTCTGTTCTGTACTTGGGGACTGTGTAGAGACCTCTGGTGGCATGTCTTGTGGGGTATGCATGGGTGTCCGAGACAGCTCGGTACCTTCAGCTTGTCAACACCTCTTACAAAAACAATGATGAAGTCAATCTCTTCCACTTTGAGCCATGAAATATTGACATGATTAAAGTTAAAGTTAGCTCTCCGTGTACTTTTAAGGGTATATTTAGTTAGCTAGCTAACGTTAGATCCCCATTCGTGTAGTCAGACTTGCTAGCTAACATTATCCCAGCACCAGGGCAAGGATAGTTAGTTAGCTAGCACGTCGCCACATAGAAAAGTCTGACTACACAAACAGTGAGCTAATGTTCACTAATTTGCTAGCTAAATATCGCCTGGTAGGCTAGCTAGTTAGGCCTAACGTTAGTGATTATGGCTAGCTAACTAACATTAAATATCCCTGCCCTGGTGGACTAGCTAGAATTTCACAATGTGTGGGGTCTGAGGAAAAGTCTGACTACACGAACGATGGGCTAATGTAAATAGTTAGCTAAATATCCCTACCCTGGTAGTCTAGCTAACATGTTACCATGTGGAAAAGTCTGAAGGCACAAACGGTAAGCTAATGTTAACTAGCTAGCAAAATATCCCTGCCCTGGTGGGCTAACCTTAGCTAGCACCTCATGACTTAGGATTGGGTGTTTAAGGACCATATTGTCCAAGGTGTGTTTGTCTTATGATAAACAATTTTTTGACTTTATGTCCCCTTTCCCCATGTTTTAGACATGAGGCCTGACATGCAAAGCATCTTCATGCTCACTCCACAAGAAGCAGTGCGTGATGTTCAACGCCACCCTCAGCAAGAATATCTGCCGAAAGTGATGGCTCTCCCATCCTCAGATGTACTCTCTTTCTTTCGTTAAGCAGGCCAGATGATGTTTGTAGGGTGTGTCCTATCCAACTCTACTTACTTCTTATTTGGAGTTCCAGGCACCTCCTCTGAGGTGTTCTCACTGAGATGCATCTTCTGGGCTCAATGTTTTTCCCATACAAACCACATAAACGGTTTTGTTCCATGAGTGCATCTGTTGTATATGACTAATCAAATGACCTGTGAAGTCAGTTAGACATGTCAGTCCCTTTCAGGAAATCCCTCAACCACTGAACCTCACGGCTTAGAGGGTTTTAACTTAATTGCAAAACTTCACCTCTTTTGTGCAAAACATAACAGTATTCACACCCCTTTGCTATGACACTCCAAATTGAGCTCAAATGTAATATTATCATCCTTGAGCTGTCACCACAACTTGATTGGAGTCCACCTGTGGCCAATTCAATTGTTTGGACAAGATTTAGAAACACACCTGTCTATATAAAGTTTCCACAATTGTGCATCACATAGCAGAAACTATACCATGAAGTTCAAGGAACTGTCTGTAGATCTCGGATTGAAAGGTTTCCAAAAGCACACAGTGGTCTCCATCATTGGGAAATTGGAACTACCCAAACTGGGCAAGAAGGACCTTGGTCAGGGAGGTGATCAAGAACCCAATGTCAACCCTGACAGAACAACAGAGTTCCTTGGCTGAGATGGGAGAACCTGCCAGAAGGACAACAGTCTCTAAAGCACTTCACCAATCTGGGCTTTATGGGAGAGTGGCCAGACAGAAGCCACTCCTGAGAAAAAGGCACATAACAGCACTCCTGGAATTTGCAAAAAGGCACGTGAAAGACTAAACACATAAGGCAAAGGTTTGTGGTCTGATGAGTTTGTCGTTTCTTTGCCTTTTGACCAATCAGATCTGATGTGAAAAGATCTGATGTGATTGGTCAAAAGACCAATTAGTGGAAAAAATATCAGAATTGAGCTGCCTGTGTAAACGCAGCCTTAGAGTGCCATGACCCTTCACAATAGGACTCAAAAGTGTTGTATATCAAATTGGAATCAATATGAACGTAGTGCAGGTGAAAGCCATATTAGAAAATTCTCATTCTATTCCATTATTAAATTGGCCACTGAGGCATTTAGGTGATTGATCATCTGCCCAGGCTACAATCTGTAGATACCACTGGTCTTCCTCGTACCTATCAGCATGAGACAAAGGGATACATGTGCCAGCCCTGTTAGCTGCCTGTGCTGTCCTGCTAGGCTCACACAGCTGGGTAGAGAGGAGATGGGGCCTCTTCCGGAGATGGAGCTAAAAACAACAAAGTGGCTCAAACAGGTGCAAAAAGGTTGCATTTTTCTCCCCCTACTGTTAAGACAACCAAGACAACCCCTAACCCCTGTTAAGAGGAACCCTGTTCTCTACATTTTCTGGTACTATCTCCAGACTGGATGGGGTTCTGGTACTATCTCCAGGCTGGGTGGGGTTCTGGTACTATCTCCAGACTGGATGGGGTTCTGGTACTATCTCCAGACTGGATGTGACTGGTGTTGCTGTTCTTGTGTCTAGCTGCTCTTTGTTCACCCTTCCTATCCACTCCATTAGTATAGAGTGTGTTTCTGCAGCACTCTGGGATGGAAAACACACAATCATGGGGGTTAATGCAGTGCCTCATATTCATTCTTACTGTGTGTGTCCCAAATGGCACCCTATTCCCTATGAAATGCAGTACGTTTGAACAAAGCCCCATGGGCCCTGGTCAAAAGTAGTGCACTATGAAGGGAATAGTATTTTGGTAGAAGAACAGTTTTATAAACCAATGTCAAACAATTAGATAAGGTTGTCTAAGGTTGTCTAATTTAGGAATTCAAAAATGATGCACACATAACGTAATACCAAGGCTTTGTTGAATGTTTGATTCTGGTTGGCTGAAGGGTGTTCTAAAAGTAGTGCCAGCAGAAAATGCCTTATTAGCCTACCGTTCCATATCACTACACAAAGCAGAACTTACTGGCAGCAAAGTTACATGTACCATTGGCAACCACACAAAAGGGAATTACATTTCATATCCCGCTCTTGAGGTGGAGAGAGAAGTAAGGAAAATCCCTTTCCTCCAAATGTACTCGTGATCTAAGAGTGAGGATGGCTAAATGTAAACGTAACGTGAGCTCCTGTACATCATCTCACCCTTTTACTATAGGCTCCTTGCCTCATTAGGTGGCCAATGGCCCTCAGCGATTCACCATTGTAGAGCAGCCTCATTTCCCTCTGAAAACATCAATGTCATGAACTACATGATGTGCTTGTTTAAGTACTCACAGCCATGTTTAAAGGTAGGTGGAGAAAATACTCACAGCCATGTTTAAAGGTAGGTGGAGAAAATAATCACAGCCATGTTTAAAGGTAGGTGGAGAAAATACTCACAGCCATGTTTAAAGGTAGGTGGAGAAAATACAATTAGAGAGGGTAGAGGCCTTCCTTGGATGGGTGGGTATCTGCGACTAAGGCTTGGTTGGCCTATCAATCCCTATATTGTTGGATGATGTGTTTCATATTATGCCATTATGCTTACCAAAGAGGACATAGAACTACTATCGTAACATTGGCGATTGGTCCAAAAGGTTGTCAATGTCACCGTCACCACTAAATACTGTATAGATGGTTCGTTCTTGTGGTGGTCCTCTTCATTGCAACCATGAAAAACACTTTAAAATGACAAATAAATACACAACATACATGTTAAGTTTCTATTGAACTGTTGATATATATATACATTATAATTGTTGTATATATCAATTAAAACAAAAGGCTTAAAACAATAACTTTTTGTTTTGTTTTATATGTTGCTAAGTTTTATGTAATTTCTGTTACTGCCTTGAAAATCAATCACTCATTACAAAGATATACAAGGACCTTGAGGATTCTCTCCGGTGGGAAACTGTCATCTAACCCTGTTAGTATGTCATGAATCTGAGGATTTCGTTGATCATTTGGTAGGTCTAAATTAAAAGTGTCATCAGTGTTACTCAATTTAAATGAAGGGAAAGTATATTGAACAAAATGATTAATCATATCACTTCAGTTAAATCATTTTTAATGGATTAATGACCTTAGATTTGAGCATCGGTGGAAACCTCAATTACCTAAAATGTGTAATTGTGGCGTTACGTTGATTAATATAACCACTCCTACTGGTGGCTCAATGTTAATTGGGAAACTATATTATTTTATACTAATACAAATGCTCAGAGAAAGATTTTGTTTAACAAGTAATATAAACACCACTTTTCAATACCTTAGCACCCTCCCGTTGCAAGGATAACGACATTGAGCCTTTCAATCAAATGTTTTATGATATTAGATAACACAGACCATTCCTCCATACAGAATCTTTTCAGATCCTTGATATCAGTTTTCTTGGCATTTTTGTTTGAAATATTGTCAATAGGCAATGTTCAAGTACAGCATACCCCCACTATTTCTGGACAGTACCAGCTTACTTTCACCCGCTCCTAGCTAGCCAGAACCCAACGTTTATTTACTTCTCTCATGTCTGAATGGACAGCGAGGAGCCGGCGCGAGCTATGGCCGGGAAAACGTACCTCAATTCAGGGATGGAAAATGTTGTTGTACTCTTAATCCCAAAATGATGAATGGTGAATTGAGAAGATTGAAATACTGCTAGTTTTTAATTAAACTTCCTTTTTCATCAGCATGCTAGGCTTGCTCATGCTAAAGCAAGCCTTTTGGATTCGACAACACTACTGGTATCTACTAGTGCAATATTGCAACAAATTCTTGGACCTAACTTACGTAGTCATTCACTCAGGAATGCAAATTAGTATCCTGTCAGTTGTATCTTTTTTCATTGCTTTAGTATATCGAATGTGCAATACGTGCATTTATCTGTAATTAAACCCTGTGCACTAAGGACTGTATTTTAAGGGAATTACTATTATTACCCCAAATTATATCATACACACATTTAGCTATTTAAGTATCTCTTCCTGTCATTTACCTGTACAGTTAATGTAACCATGCTAATATTCACTTACCTGTAAATGTAACTGTATATGTACCTGAACAGTTAATTTAACCATGCAAAATATTCACTTACCTGTTCATTTAACCAGTATGTCTAAGTAAACTATTATTACCCTCACTCATATCATAGGCATTTTTAGCTATTGAAGTATTTCTTTGCCACCGACCTGTATATTATAGTTAACCATGCACCATCCACATATCCACCCATACTATGCAATGTCTTTTTATATAATCTACTCACCCCAACTATAGGCATCAGATTTTCATGGACTCCAGTTAGCTGCTTTATCATGAGCTAGCCTAGCATGCTAACATAAAAAAGGCAGTTTCATTAAAAACTAGCACTATTTCAATGGTCTCCATTCACCATTCATATCTCGTGCCGGCTCCACGCAGAGCACATTATGGTATTGCACCATTCCGACTTGAGAGAGAAGTAATGAACATCAAAATGGGTTTTGGTAACCTCTGAAGGGGTTAATTAGGGGTGTCAACCCCTTAAAGGGTTGATTAATATTGATTCATAAATTGTGTTATGAAATTATACAACATGAGTGTGTTATGAAATATTAGACTACAAGGTCTCCTCTAAGGAGACCATTGTGTGATTAAAACTTGTTTTGAGCATTGTGCTCTGCAGACACTATCAGACAGAGGAAGCTGCCCACGCACCTGCTCCCCCAGTCTGGCTCACGCTTTATCTGCCTGGTTTTCTGCAGCTGCAGACCTGAGTGAAATCTCATCATGCCGAAAGGTGCTTAGATCTTCTTATTGTGAAGGTCACTTTTCTATGACCCGATGCTTTTCATGAAATTATAAAAGGTAGACCATTGTCTCAGACACCTCTCAGAACTTAGGAGAGCTATCATATACTGTACTCTGTACTAACTTCTGCCTGCAATTGCATTACTAAATATAATCTTAAATCTTAAAAAGAGTCTGTGTTTCCTTTCTACTACTAATATAAAGTTTACATACACCTTAGCCAAATACATTTAAACTCAGTTTTTCACAATTCCTGACATTTAATCCTGACAATTTAAAATAGTCTTAGGTCAGTTAGAATCACCACTTTATTTTAAGAATGTGAAATGTCAGAATAATATTAGAGAAAATGATTTAATTCAGCTTTTATTTCTTTCATCACATTCCCAGTGGGTCAGAAGTTTACATACACTCAATTAGTATTTGGTAGCATTGGATTTAAATTGTTTAACTTGGGTCAAACGTTTCGGGTAGCCTTCCACAAGCTTCCCACAATAAGTTCCTTCTGACAGAACTGGTGTAACTGAGTCAGGTTTGTAGGCCTCCTTGCTTTTTCAGTTCTGCCCACAAATGTTCTATAAGATTGAGGTCTGGGCTTTGTGATGGCCACTCTAATACCTTGACTTTGTTGTCCTTAAGCCATTTTGCCACAACTTTGGAAGTATGCTTGGGGTCATTGTCCATTTGGAAGAACCATTTGTGACCAAGCTTTAACTTCCTGACTGATGTCTTGAGATATTGCTTCAATATATCCACATAATTTTCCTTCCTCATGATGCCATCTATTTTGTGAAGTGCACCAGTCCCTCCTGCAGCAAAGCACCCCCACAACATGATGCTGCCACCCCCGTGCTTCACGGTTGGGATGGTGTTCTTCGGCTTGCAAGCCGGGTCCAGCCGTCTGCTCCGTAAATTTTTTGTCCCCATGTGCAGTTGCAAAACGTAGTCTGGCTTTTTTATGGCGGTTTTGGAGCAGTGGCTTCTTCCTTGCTGAGTGGCCTTTCAGGTTGTCGATATAGGACTCGTTTTACTGTGGATATAGATTTAGATACTTTTGTACCTGTTTCCTCCAGCATCTTCACAAGGTCCTTTGCTGTTGTTTTGGGATTGATATGCACTTTTCCCACCAAAGTACGTTCATCTCTAGGAGACAGAACGCGTCTCCTTCCTGAGCGGTGTGACGGCTGCGTGGTCCCATGTTGTTTATACTTGCGTACTATTGTTTGTACAGATGAACTTGGTACCTTCAGGCGTTTGGAAATTGCTCCCAAGGATGAACCAGACTTGTGGAGGTTTACAATTATTTTTCAGAGGTCTTCGCTATCTTTTGATTTTCCCATGATGTCAAGTAAATAGGCACTGAGTTTGAAGGTAGGCCTTGAAATACATCCACAGGTGCACCTCCCAATTGACTCAAATGATGTCAATTAGCCTATCAGAAGCCTATCAGAAGCTTCTAAAGCCATGACATCATTTTCTGGAATTATCCAAGCTGTTTAAAGGCACAGTCAACTTAGTTAGCACTACTTGATATACAGTCTGAAACATACAGTACCTTCAGAAAGTATTCACACTCTTTAACTTAACATTTTGTTGTGTTACAAAGTGGGATTTAATTATAATTTTTGATCAATGATCTACACAAATTACTCTGTCAACATGGAAGAAAAATCTAACATTTGTAAAAATAAAAAAAATACTAATATATCTTGATTAGATAAGTATTCAACCCCCTGAGTCAATACATGTTAGAATCACCTTTGGCA
The DNA here is from genome assembly GCA_023634145.1 of Thymallus thymallus. Taxonomy (NCBI): domain Eukaryota; kingdom Metazoa; phylum Chordata; class Actinopteri; order Salmoniformes; family Salmonidae; genus Thymallus; species Thymallus thymallus. Next base: position 949,954 of record CM042390.1, on the reverse strand, counting down.
GCGATTACAGCTGTGAGTCTTTCTGGGTAAATCTCTAAGAGCTTTCCACACGTGTATTGTGCAACATTGGCCCATAATTTTTTTCAAAATTCTTCAAGCTTTGTCAAATTGTCTTTTGATCGTTTTGATCATTGCTTAAACAACTATTTTAAAGTCTTGTCATCGTTTTTCAAGCAGATTTAAGTCAAAACTATAACTCTGTCACACAGGAACATTCACTGTCTTCTTGGTAAGCAACCTCAATGTAGATTTAGTCATGTGTTGTAGGTTATTGTTCTGAAGGTGAATTCCTATCCCAGTGTCTGGTGGAAGACCTGAATGCATGACTTCATTGTGTGCTTTCTTCACCAGCAGTTCAGAAAACGTGTCATTAGATATCCATGATTGTTTTTGCCTGTACGACCAGTCTGCTTGTTGGAGTCTGTCTCCTACACACAAGTCCATCTTCATCTAGGAAGGTGTTTCAAGAATTCTGGATTGTCTGTCCAATTATTTTTCTGTTTTGTAGCCGTCTCTTTTCTTTAGAGAAACGTTTGCTTTGTGTCAGCTGTATCCAGTATTTGTCTGCTGACTCAATTCTCCAGTGTTCCTCTGTGTTTTGTGCGTAAATGTTTTTACCCATGCTGTTATCTGTAACACTTTACTAATACTGCTGTAGTTCTCAAACTCTATAATGGTATTACATTGATCTTGTCATTCAGTAGTTGTTGTGTAGTAGCTTGGTTTTGTATGATACACTCACCGATTTCTTCTTGATTTTATTTTTCTCCCAGATCTTGCAGTGGTTCGGTCTTTGTGAGTTTTAACCACTATGGTCCAATCCACCACAGGGAATCATTGGTCAACATCTCCAAACTTCTTCCTTGTGTGCCTCTGTCTACAGGGTTGTCTTTCCCACTGCAGTGTCTCCAATTTTCTGGAAGTGTCAAACTTTGGATTTCAGCCACTCTGTAAGCAACGAATGGTTTCCATTGTTTGACTGTGCTCTTGAGCCAATGGAGTGTTATCATTGAGTCTGTCAAGTAGTAAACTTGTACATCAATCATCTTCAAGTTTTTCTTAAGATAGTTTCCTAATCTCGCACCTATTACTGCTCCTAGGAGTTCTAGTCCAGGGAGAGTTATTTTCAATGGAGCAACTCTTTGTCTTGTCTGACATTAGACGTGCAGTGCATTCTCTTTCTGCATTTGCTGTGTGCATGTACGCAGTGGTACAATATGCACTTTCACTTGCATCACTAAACACTTGAATCTCTTGACTGATTCCTGACTTGTTACTTGGCTTCAATGCTGCATAATAACATCTGTCTATACATACTGTATGTCTGTTAAACCTGGTAGTTCAGCGCACCATTGGCTATACATTGTGGAAGTTCTTCGTCCCATGACAGGCCCTGTTGCCACATTTCTTGGAATAGACACTTGATCCTAATGCTGAATATATCTGATAGGATTGAATATTCCTGCAGCTGATTGAAGAAGCTGTAAGTCAGCATTTCACTGTTAGTCTACACCTGTTGTTTACGAAGTATGTCACAAATACCATTTTATTTGATTACTTGTTTTGTGTTCTTGTCTTTCAGGAATTCAATCAAATCTGTCATTTCAAACAAAGTCTCCATGTTAATACTTTCACTGGAGTTTGACTTTTCACTGCAACTTCTTTTACTTCATATATTTTTTATTCACTTTGCAGTTTGTGAATTTGTTTCATTTACATAGTTTCATGCTTGATCTCTTTAGCCTTCATGGTTCGATCAGAGGCTGTTTCTGTCCTCAGGGTTTAGATTTGGTCTTGTTAGTAAGCAGTTATTTAACAAATTACTCTCTCTCTCGCTACTCTCTCATGTGAGGATGCATCAAACGCTACTCTGAGCTTGGTAGGTGTCCTGTCCTCCTTGATCACTGCGTGATGAAATAAGTACAGAATTATCTGAATGATCACTAAGCACCTGCACTACCATACCTTGGATTAGACAGTCTTGGATCACGTCTTTGTTTCTGAACTTTCTAATCAGACTGTGAAATCTATTTACTGCCGTTACATAATTGGATGATAGATTCACTTGTTCTTCTCCCCATGGAAGCCTCACTTCATATCTCCCATTGATGTACTTCACATTCTCTTCAAACTTCTGCTGTGCGTTTTGATTTAATTGTGTTGCGCTCTGCTCTTTTTAATCCGTAAGAGTATTGATGCACGCCTGCGTCAGTCTAAGTAACATAATAAAAAAATCCCCATCAAAATGTGTCGGTTTAAGATAGAGATCTTTTTTTGCATTGGCTGCGTCTCAATCCACGGGATGCGTCTATGTTGGCCTTCCGCATCTGCGGTGGAAGGCAGCAGAGCTACAGCAGCGTTTGTCAGACCATGAGACATTCTGAAATTCAGTCTTATCACGAAAACGTACAGTCGTGAAAAAGTAAGTACACTTTTTTTTGGAGAGCAGAGGCTTCTTCCTTCCTGACCTCCCATGTAGGCCAAGTTTGTGCAGTCTCTTTCTGACAGTGTACCCATGCACTTCGACATTGATTGTGGCAAGAGAGGCCTGTAGATCCCTTGATGTTACCCTGGGGTTCTTAAAGACTTCTATGAGCATCCTTCGGTCAGCTCTTGGGCTGACTTTGGTGGGACGACCTGTCCTAGGTAGTTTGGTGGGACGACCTGTCCTAGGTAGTTTGGTGGGACGACCTGTCCTAGGTAGTTTGGTGGGACGACCTGTCCTAGGTAGTTTGCCACTGATTTGGAATTTTTGTCGGACAGTGGAATGATGTAATTCGAATTGCTTTGAAATGGGCATCAATAATCTTTCTTCTGAGGGCCTCGGTAGGTCTTTTGATCTTTGAATGATGTGTTACCACACAGCCATATGGTTAAGACCAAACCAGACCAATGTTCTTATCTTTATGGAAGGCTGGACCCTGTTTCTCTCTAATGTTTTCTAATCATTTGCACTTGTTTTGGTACCTAATTCTAATGTTAGCCATTTTATGTGATGGTAAAGGTAGGGGTGTACTAACTTATTCCCCATTATTTTAATTGCATAAAAAAATGTTTTTGTGTGTGATTTGTTAAATTGGGTAACCTTCCTGTCAATAGTGTTGAAGTGAGATTACATATCCATCTGTCCAAATATGTAAAAAATAAAAAAATAACTTTCCAGGGGTGTACTTACTTTTTCACATGACTGTATGTAGCATCCGAAACGTTTGGACCTAAAAAATGATGACCACTCCACGGAAAGATGAGACTCACGGGACTCATCTGAAGGTAACCTGGTACGGGTTTATAAAAATGAATGGAATTATGGTGGTAGTTTATAACTCATACTCAATAATTCCTGATCTTTCTTACATATCCTAGATGACAGACACGTCAAACCCTTATTCCTTGTGATTTATTGTTGACGGTCTTTTTTGCCATTTCTGAATGTGTTATTCAATGCGTTTGATAATGCTGGGTCTGCAACTACATTTGCAGTTAGAAATGACTTGGGGTGTTACATTTCTGACTTACTGAGATTTGGGTTCTTTTCAATTGCTGTGTCATATTGACTTCAAAAGTTGTTCATTGTCCCCAGAGATTTTCAATGACCAGTTTTGGTAGTGTCACTGTGATTTCACACATTATCCAAACCATGGGAAGGAGCGCTTGCATTGTCCTCATTTGCATTCCTCATAAACAGTTTGATATGTGTTTTCCTGATACTTATTTAGTCCATAAAACCCATTGCACTCTTCACTTCTTTGTTCAAGCTGTCCATTGGAGTTTCATTTTCAATGTCCCGGTCATACTCATTCAATGTTTGTTCCTTTGCAATACATTTTTCCATATATTCCTCCAAGATATTCACATCAGGGTTTTTTTCTCCCAGTACCTGGGTTCATACATATCTGATCCAAAATCATGTTTAAGAGATAAACCAGTCCCAACCAGAGACTTAATGGGCTGGAGGGCTCCCACAAGAAAAACAGCTTTTCTGTTTCAACTAAGGACACAGAGACAATATGGTCTTTCTTTATGGCAGTATTGATAATATGGCCAATCCTTGTCTTTGGTCCCTGGGGGGAAAAAATCTCTAAATAACTTACTATGTTTAATTGCTAAAAGCTCTTTACCTATCACATCTATAAACAGTCAATTTATTAATCATAACCTCGTATCATATCATCATTCTGAACATTGTATCCTCCTTGCATCTACTTATGATTAAATACTACACAAATTGGTTTATTTATTTACTAGCTAACTAAATAGTAACACAGGATAAACACACACTATACAGATTATAGAGGTACTTTCAGAAACTACGCTTGCCTACAGTAACCATATACTAGTAGGAAATCACAAATGTATTTACGTGTAAATGTCTTGGTTCCTCGTGTATTTCTGTCGGACAGGGGGTTGGTTGGGCCTTTCCACGGCACACTTGTAAGGCTCTGATTGTCCAAAAGGGGTCACAATGTCTTCTTAGGTGTCCAGTCTAAATAATGTATTCTACTTCCATTCGCTCTGGAAGATGATTATTTGAAGATATGCTCGCCAGCCGTGTCAATAGTGAAGAGAGGAGTAGAATGGTCCCACTTAAATTCGCTTTTCTAGATACTTTACTCATGCCAGATAATCAGCCGTACCAGTGATTATCCACCTCGTGTTGCAAAGAGTTCTAACCGCTTTAGACGTGAGCTGCAGCTCAACGTCTTTCTGGTCTGACATGTTCATTCTTAACACGCTCTCTGACCTCACTCAGGGGTGTGGCTTGTCACTTGTACAACGTTATGTAAATCTATTATCTCTTATAGCTCCTAAAATCATGTCCCTCTCTTATGAAAAATGATGAAAGTGTTTTTGTTATTTCATGCACAACGCATCAGATGGAAACTTCGCACACATGGTGTGTATACTTTTCAAGTTATAGTATTTCCTCTAGTATTTCCTCGATAACATTTTTAATGACACAAAATAACCAACAATATGACATTCATTTTCTATAGACCGCCTCTGACCATTCCCCACGTTCTATATTAGAAATATTGTTCCAGTATTCGTTTCAGAATGTGTTAGTCTGTTAACAAAACACATTCCTTTGGTTAATATTGGAGAGGGAGACCTAAATCTCTCCTTTCATTAACAACAGGGCATGAGGTAGGTCACCCCCCCACACCAACAGGGCATGAGGTAGGTCACCCCCCCACACCAACAGGGCATGAGGTAGGTCACCCCCCCACACCAACAGGGCATGAGGTGTCAACCCCCCACACCAGTTCCCTCCTCCCCCTCTCTACGGGTGAGAGGTTCTGGTTCTGGTTGTTATTCATTGCAAACCTGATCTGACTCTTTTGGATCCTCATAGGAGAGTGATGACAAGACTAAAACCTTGTAGTGGAAGGTGGCTCCTCTGGATATTTTTTGTGTAGGGATAAGTACTTGGTGCCTTGCTTGTGAAGTTAGTTTTATGTGTAAACACAAACTCATCTGCAAGGACTGCAGCTATCTCGAGAGGGAGATTCTTGTGGTCATTAATGTACTTAAGGTACCAATTCTTTGAACTGCTCGAGTAGTATGAGTGTCTGTAAACCCTCAAGGTCCTTGACCTCTTGAGAAGTACCGATCAAAAAGACATGCTTGTTCCCTTGCGAATTCAACATGACTTTGCGAGTCTGTCATTCGCAATTTACGGAACTGTTGTCTGTATGCCTCTGGGACCAACTCGTAAGGCCGAAAGATAGCAGCTTTAGCAGTGTCATAATCTGACCTCTGATGAAGAGATAAAGCGACGTAGTAACATGTAAAAAAAATAAAACTACACCTCGCATGCCTTTGACGTCTAGCTTCCAGGCTTCGTTTACCTTATCGGAAGGACCCAAAGTCTGCTCTGGACAACATCGTTCAGGAACCGATAAAATTATGCGACTAATGTTGTAATTCCATTTCTTTGACAGTTAGCGACTCATTAGTAACTGACTTATTTTGAGCACATACATGCTTCATAATTCATAAAGGTCATGTTAACTCACTGATATTATCTCATAGAACAAAACGTATAAGATCTAAGCCTGTGTTAAAGGGATTCTCTGGTACTTTTGTATACTTTTTAGCCAGTAGTTCTGAAAGTAGTGCTCATGAGCCAAAAGTGGCCCCCGAAAATTGCGTACACATAATACATGACAGAAAGCACAATTTCACAGTACTTATGATCTGTTGTCTTTATCATGCCAATTTCCAAATGGACACATTTTGACACATTCAGGGTTATGCTACTGCTCAGTCTGCTATTCATAAAAAAAACTATTATTACTTATAGTTACTCAATGAGTAATCTGCCTTAAATAATAAATAACATCTGTTCTGCTCATAAGGGCTCATTTTAATCTACACACTGATCTGATTGGCTAGTAGAGAAATAAACATATTTAAAGCCTTAGCAAATACATGTCTAACTTTAATTAAGTTTCCACCACCAGATTGAAGGGGCAATTTGCAGTTCAAACAAGTCAACAAATGTATGAAGCAATCACAGATTGCCTCTTTAAGCACTGGGGAAACGTAACAATAGCCATATTGGAACTGCAATGCAATGGGCTCCATTTAATTGCTTATTCATAAACTGGGCTCAAACCTTTGCCAACTTGTTGAAACGAGATACAGTCGCACACATTTTTATATTGTAGAAGACCAACAATACAGTAATTTACTCTCATCAGTGGCCCCATTCCCACATAATGTATTACTGATGAGTTGGCTCGTGTACTTCAGACTTCCCATACAGTACGGGATGCCACAAATAAGCAATAAAAGGAGAAACGATGCATGAATAAACAGTATAATTATGTTAATTATGGACAGTGTGCACAGATGAATGTGGGTAATGTCAAACACTGCTGAGGGCATCTATTGCTGTTTGAACAATAGGAAGTATAAGACTATGTTCACCAAAATTCACAAATGACATTATGCTAAAGACTTTTAACCAACTTTCCATGACTACAGTAAGCATTATTGACACTGGAAAGCTGCTGTTTCTGATCCCATGTAAACCTACCACCTCCTGCCGTCGTGCCCTCGATCAAGGCACTTAGCCCCCCACATAGAACTGCACTGTTAGTCACATGTTGTCAAAAAGGTTCTTGGAAATGTGCTTAAGTTTCTCCTTCAGCAAAAAGTTAAGGAGAAATTTGATTCTTGAAAATAAAGTTATTGGATTTGTTCTTAATTCCAAGATGGCTAAACCCTTGTTACTACAGTCCCTGGTTCGAATCCAGGCTGTATCACATCCGGCTGTGATTGGGAGTCACATAGGGCGGAGCACAATTGGCCCAGCGTCGTCTGGGTTAGGGGAGGCCGGGGTAGGCCGTCATTGTAAATAAGAATTTGTTTTTAACTGACTTGCCTAGTTAAATAAAGGTTAAATACATTTGTTTAAACTCTAGGCAGTGAGAGAATAAGCTCATGAAAGTTTGTTTAATTCACTCAAGCTTAATTTTTTAGTTTTAGTATTGATTATTTTAAACCCAAGAATACGTTTTAGAACAGTAACATGATTTCCATTGCTATCTAGATAGCTAGCTAAATTGGTTGCCTAGCAACAGACATCTTAAGAAAATTCATAAGAAGATATTTGAGAAGTTTGTAAGAGAATCATGACATCTTAAGATATTGTTGAGAAATGTAACTATCTTATGAACATGTTTTTTTTCTCAAAAAGCTTCTTAAGTTTTTGTGTAAGAAGTGTTTTGTAAATTTGGGCCCAGGACAGCAGTGCGAGTCGCTTCAAATATTGCTCGCCAAGGTCATGTAAAATGCTTTGTCAATAGCATCATAATAACGGCGTCATAATCTTTGTTATGGTGTGTTAAAGCACTATGAATCTTTCTAAAGTCATCTTGTATATTACAAGATAATACATAATACTCTTTATTTAGATAAAATAAAGAAGCTTGTGTGAGTGGAACTAGATACTGGAGCTTGACTGACCTGTGAGATCTAGCAATATGTCTGATCTGGGCGTCGCCAAGAGGATCCAGGTTAATGTTGAAGACAGTGAATTTGAGGGGCACCTGAGAAGCCGATAAAGAATTAGCAATGAAATGCCTAAGGCAGACAGAATGGTTGTAATGCCAATATTTGGCGGGTGACAATCAAAGGTTGATTTAGTTGATAAAACCATCTCCAACATTTGTCTGTCTCTTGCGTTCATCAAAACCATGACGGTAATTTGTGAATGATCTATAATGGGGTTACAGCTACTGTATCATCTCATAGAAATCAAGCATGATGCTACATGGTACTGGAGGTGCTAATAAGCTATGTCCTTCTGTGTTATGTAGAGGGATATGTCCTTCTGTGTTATGTAGAGGGATATGTCCTTCTGTGTTATGTAGAGGGATATGTCCTTCTGTGTTATGTAGAGGGATATGTCCTTCTGTGTTATGTAGAGGGATATGTCCTTCTGTGTTATGTAGAGGGATATGTCCTTCTGTGTTATGTAGAGGGATATGTCCTTCTGTGTTATGTAGAGGGATATGTCCTTCTGTGTTATGTAGAGGGATATGTCCTTCTGTGTTATGTAGAGGGATATGTCCTTCTGTATTATGTAGAGGGATATGTCCTTCTGTGTTATGTAGAGGGATATGTCCTTCTGTGTTATGTAGAGGGATATGTCCTTCTGTGTTATGTAGAGGGATATGTCCTTCTGTATTATGTAGAGGGATATGTCCTTCTGTGTTATGTAGAGGGATATGTCCTTCTGTGTTATGTAGAGGGATATGTCCTTCTGTGTTATGTAGAGGGATATGTCCTTCTGTATTATGTAGAGGGATATGTCCTTCTGTGTTATGTAGAGGGATATGTCCTTCTGTGTTATGTAGAGGGATATGTCCTTCTGTGTTATGTAGAGGGATATGTCCTTCTGTGTTATGTAGAGGGATATGTCCTTCTGTGTTATGTAGAGGGATATGTCCTTCTGTGTTATGTAGAGGGATATGTCCTTCTGTGTTATGTAGAGGGATATGTCCTTCTGTGTTATGTAGAGGGATATGTCCTTCTGTGTTATGTAGAGGGATATGTCCTTCTGTGTTATGTAGAGGGATATGTCCTTCTGTGTTATGTAGAGGGATATGTCCTTCTTTGTTATGTAGAGGGATATGTCCTTCTGTGTTATGTAGAGGGATATGTCCTTCTGTGTTATGTAGAGGGATATGTCCTTCTGTGTTATGTAGAAGGATATGTCCTTCTGTGTTATGTAGAGGGATATGTCCTTCTTTGTTATGTAGAGGGATATGTCCTTCTGTGTTATGTAGAGGGATATGTCCTTCTGTGTTATGTAGAGGGATATGTCCTTCTGTGTTATGTAGAGGGATATGTCCTTCTTTGTTATGTAGAGGGATATGTCCTTCTTTGTTATGTAGAGGGATATGTCCTTCTGTGTTATGTAGAGGGATATGTCCTTCTGTGTTATGTAGAGGGATATGTCCTTCTTTGTTATGTAGAGGGTTATGTCCTTCTGTGTTATGTAGAGGGATATGTCCTTCTGTGTTATGTAGAGGGATATGTCCTTCATTGTTATGTAGAGGGATATGTCCTTCTGTGTTATGTAGAGGGATATGTCCTTCATTGTTATGTAGAGGGATATGTCCTTCATTGTTATGTAGAGGGATATGTCCTTCTGTGTTATGTAGAGGGATATGTCCTTCTGTGTTATGTAGAGGGATATGTCCTTCTGTGTTATGTAGAGGGATATGTCCTGTGTTATGTAGAGGGATATGTCCTTCTGTGTTATGTAGAGGGATATGTCCTTCTGTGTTATGTAGAGGGATATGTCCTTCTGTGTTATGTAGAGGGATATGTCCTGTGTTATGTAGAGGGATATGTCCTTCTGTGTTATGTAGAGGGATATGTCCTTCTTTGTTATGTAGAGGGATATGTCCTTCTGTGTTATGTAGAGGGATATGTCCTTCTGTGTTATGTAGAGGGATATGTCCTTCTGTGTTATGTAGAGGGATATGTCCTTCTTTGTTATGTAGAGGGATATGTCCTTCTGTGTTATGTAGAGGGATATGTCCTTCTGTGTTATGTAGAGGGATATGTCCTTCTGTGTTATGTAGAGGGATATGTCCTTCATTGTTATGTAGAGGGATATGTCCTTCTGTGTTATGTAGAGGGATATGTCCTTCTGTGTTATGTAGAGGGATATGTCCTTCTGTGTTATGTAGAGGGATATGTCCTTCTGTGTTATGTAGAGGGATATGTCCTTCTGTGTTATGTAGAGGGATATGTCCTTCATTGTTATGTAGAGGGATATGTCCTTCTGTGTTATGTAGAGGGATATGTCCTTCTGTGTTATGTAGAGGGATATGTCCTTCTGTGTTATGTAGAGGGATATGTCCTTCTGTGTTATGTAGAGGGATATGTCCTTCTGTGTTATGTAGAGGGATATGTCCTTCTGTGTTATGTAGAGGGATATGTCCTTCTGTGTTATGTAGAGGGATATGTCCTTCTGTGTTATGTAGAGGGATATGTCCTTCTGTGTTATGTAGAGGGTATATGTCCTTTGAGTGGAGTGCATGGGGAGTCTGAGTGACTGTCAACATTACGCTCACCTTCCTCATGCATATTTAACCACTTGCTCTTATCTCATCTCCTGGCCCAGCTGAATTGGCCTTCTTAGCTCGCTATAGTTACCTAAGAACTGTTGTTATAAACTGTCAAAACAAGAGACCAGCCCCAAAGGCAAGCAGCCGGAGAGTCCAACATATGAATTACCATGGCAATTACCATGGCAGAATAGCAACGGCTCTAAAAAGCCAGGGAGAGAATTAGCTTGCTGACTTTGGCCTTCTCCATGGTGATGACTGCCCCCTTGGGGAGAGAGACGAGGATCTGAGAGGGATCTCTGAGATGAAAGATTCATGCAAATGAAAAAAGCACAATATACTATACGCTGTGAGGGGGAAGAGTGAATTACGGCACCCATGCCGATTTTTCACATGGAGTTCTGGATTTGCCTTGATGTTAATCATTTTACAGAATAGGTGGATCCACATTATATACAATTATATATAAAACACTAAACTGTAACACTCTTTCTCTCTCTCTCTCTCTCCATACAGTATACCTATATATATATCTACAGACACTATGTCGAAAATTCTATATTTTAAAGGGGAAAGATGATGGTGTTGAGTTTGTAAAGGATGTAAGGAGAGTATCACATTAGAAGTAAAATGTTGTGATTCAATATAGTAATGAGATAGATTGGGTGAAAGGCCCTGGGCGGTAATCCCTAAATAGTAATGAGATAGATTGGGTGAAAGGCCCTGGGCGGTAATCCCTAAATAGTAATGAGATAGATTGGGTGAAAGGCCCTGGGAAGTAATCCCTAAATAGTAATGAGATAGATTGGGTGAAAGGCCCTGGGCGGTAATCCCTAAATAGTAATGAGATAGATTGGGTGAAAGACCCTGGGCAGTAATCCCTAAAAAGTAATGAGATAGATTGGGTGAAAGGCCCTGGGCAGTAATCCCTAAATAGTAATGAGATAGAGATCAAGGTAGGGATTTGATTTAAATATTGAATTACTAACACTGCATGAACTCACCGATAAATCCACGATTATTGAAAATTTCAATAAGCATTTTGCTACGGCTGGCCATGCTTTCCATCTGACTACCCCTACCCCGGTCAACAGCTCTGCACCCCCGGCAGCTACTTGCCCAAGCCCCCCCCGCTTCTCCTTCACCCAAATCCTGACAGCTGATGTTCTGAAAGAGCTGCTAAGTCTGGACCCCTACAAATCTGCTGGGCTAGATAATCTGGACCCTCTCTTTCTGAAATTATCAGCCAAAATTGTTGCAACACCTATCACTAGCCTGTTCAACCTCTCTTTCGTATCGTCTGAGATCCCTAGAGATTGGAAAGCTGCCGCGGTCATCCCCCTCTTCAAAGGAGGAGACACTCTAGACCCAAACTGTTATAGACCAATATCCATCCTGCCCTGCCTTTCTAAAGTTTTCGAAAGCCAAGTTAACAAACAGATAACTGACCACTTCGAATCCCACCGTACCTTCTCTGCTATGCAATCTGGTTTCCGAGCTGGTCATGGGTGCACCTCAGCTACGCTCAAGGTACTGAACGATATCATAACCGCCATCGATAAAAGACAGTACTGTGCAGCCGTTTTCATCGACCTGGCTAAGGCTTTCGACTCTGTCAATCACCGCATTCTTATTGGCAGACTCAACAGCCTTGGTTTCTCAAGTGACTGCCTTGCTTGGTTCTCTAACTACTTTGCAGACAGAGTTCAGTGTGTCAAATCGGAGGGCCTATTGTCCGATCCTCTGGCAGTCTCTATGGGGGTGCCACAGGGTTCAATTCTTGGGCCAACCCTTTTCTCTATATATATCAACGATGTTGCTCTCGCTGCTGGTGACTCTCTCATCCATCTCTACGCAGATGACACCATTCTGTATACATCTGGACCCTCTTTGGATACTGTGTTTACTAACCTTCAATCAAGCTTCAATGCCATACAACACTCCTTCCGTGGCCTACAACTGCTCTTAAACGCTAGTAAAACTAAGTGCATGCTTTTCTATCGAACAATGCCAGCACCCGCCCACCGGACTATCATCACTACTCTCGACGGATCCGAATTAGTATACGTGGACACCTACAAATACCTAGGCATCTGGTTAGACTATAAACTCAACTTCCAGACTCACATCAACCATCTCCAATCCAAAATTAAATCCAGAATTGGCTTCCTATTTCGCAACAGAGCCTCCTTCACTCATGCTGCCAAACATGCCCTTGTAAAACTGACTATCCTACCGATCCTTGATTTTGGCGATGTCATTTACAAACTAGCCTCCAACACTCTACTTAGCAAATTGGATGTAGTCTATCATAGTGCCATCCGTTTTGTCACCAAAGCCCCTTACACTACCCACCACTGCGACCTGTATGCTCTCGTTGGCTGGCCTTCACTATACATTCGTCGCCAAACCCACTGGCTCCAGGTCATCTATAAGTCTTTATTAGGTAAATCCCCGCCCTATCTCAGCTCACTGGTCACCATAGCAACACCCACCCGTAGCATGCGCTCCAGCAGGTATATCTCACTGGTCACCCCCAAAGCCAACACCTCCTTTGGCCGCCATTCCTTCCAGTTCGCTGCTGCCAATGACTGGAACGAATTGCAAAAATCATTGAAGCTAGAGGTTCCTATCTCCCTCAATACCTTTAAGCATCAGCTGTCAAAGCTGCTTATCGATCGCTGCACCTGTATATAGCCCTTCTGTAAATAGCCCACATTACTACCTCATCCCCATATTTATTTTTGTTTATTTTTCACTAATCTTGCACTCCAGTATCTCTATTTGCACATCATAATTTGCACATCCTTCATTCCTGTGTTAATGATGATAATTCTGTAATTTATTTCTACTCTATAGTCTATTTATTGTCCTACCTCCCAACCTTACTGCATTTTTGCACTACATTTTGCACTCTGTTTATAGATTTTCTATTGTGTTTTTTTGACTGTTTGTTTAATGTGTAACTCTGTGTTGTTATTTGTCGCACTGCTTTGCTTTGTCTTGGCCAGGTCGCAGTTGCAAATGAGAACTTGTTCTCAACTGACCTACCTGGTTAAATAAAGGTGAAATAAAATAAATAAAATAAAAGTAATACGGAATTTAGAGCTCCCAAGTGGTGCGGTGTTCAGAGGTGCTATATCTCAGCGCTAGAGGCACAACGCTTCCAACACATAGAAAGGGTCAGTGCATTTTGGTGCGTCAGAAATACGTTCATTTCCAATGGAACGTTGCGTTTGCTTTGCAGCGTGGCGTAGTCGGTGGTGCATAAATTGGATTTCTCCAACTTGTGAAACGGTATGCGTGAAGGAGTTGACAGACATGGTAGTGGAAGGTGAATGTTTATTCTGTAAATATCTAGATGTCGCTGCATACTATTTTGGGCGCAGAGTCTCAAGATAATAAAACCGCGAGAGAGAAGACCAAATTTTTTAATTTCACCTTTATTTAACCAGGTAGGCCAGTTTACAACTGCGACCAGATAAGAGGTAAACTATAGCAGAGCCATGAAGACATTAATGAAAGAGCATGAGCAGGATACTAATTCAGTTGGAATATGTCATAATCTAATCATGGATCAAAGTAGACAGCATTTTTTTGCGGAAAATAAATCACAATCTATTCTAGAGTCAAAAGATCAATAAAACAAGGTATTGATGTTTTCTTTGAATCAGTGCACATCCTTATGAACCGCATGGAATATCATTGTATCGGACTAATGTGATTCTTAGCTTAGCTAAATGCATTATAGTCGTTGTGTGTGTTCTTGATGGACATGGTTAAATGGGGTGCTTTGTACGTTTGTTTTTACTGTTTGTTAGAACAGGTATGAATGTTACGAAGAACAGAATAACTCGTTAAATTTAGATTAGGTTTGGAACACTAGGGAAAATAAAATATTTCAATTATAGATAGCAGTACAGTTAGTCGCTAACGCGTTGAACAACATGACGGACAATGGATATTAGGTAACATATTCAAATTGGGAATATATATGGGCGAGAGAACGAATGATGTTTACAAATAGTCTAATTTTGTATCATGCTGAATTTAAACAATTGCTAATTGGTTATTGTTGTATGCAAAACATTGCTATTTCAGTAACTATTGGGTAAAGAAGAATCAATAGGCATTCAATCAGAATGTACAAACAGTGGAATAAGTTAACATAGTAATTAAAGGGCCTCCCTGTGAACGGAGGTTATCGTGGTTGGTTATACATCTTTTTAAAGTGTTCACCGGGTGATTGTGTCGTTATTGGGTACTGAAGGTTACAACCACTAATCATTATAATGAGGGATTATTTGTCATTTCAATAGCATCTGGGTTTGTGTTACTGACTGACATCAACTATTGCTGTGGTTTTATTGGATAAACATAGTAGGCGGTGTTTGTTTCAGATGTACATTGCATGTTTTAACAGCTGGCTTGGTTCACACTGATGGGATCATTCATTTCACATGATTAGCGGGTAGATTGTGCGGTAATAATTTATTGTGGTGGTTACTAATCTGAAAGAATGGAGGTGTACTAGTATTGATTCTGAGTGAATATATGATTGTGGTGTCACGGTGCTGAGTAGTTAAGGGACGATACACGGAGCGTTGGTGGAGTGTCATTCCTTTTTATTTTGGAGTTGTTCTCTCGAAGCACAAAATAACAAAAGGAGAATGAATATACTAACAAAAACACAGTGACTTACTTGCTCTCTACAACAACGACGCAGACAAGCAGGAACAATGATCCACACACAGGTGGATGTGTGAAGAGCCTAAATACAATCCCCAATCAGAGACAACCCTGTCTCTGATTGAGGATCATTACTCCCCTAGTTAGGGTGTGAGGGCCTGATTGTGGTCCTTCCACTTCCCCTGGTGGGAGTAAGAGGCCATACCACAATCAAACCCTCACACGTGGGCAATCGCACATGTTTTGAAATCTTGTGTAGCTCAGTTGGTAGAGCGTGGCGCTTGCAACTTCAGGGTTGTGGGTTTGTTCCCAAGCTGGTATAATATGACAATGTAAGTAGCTCCGAATAAAAGCGTCTGCTAACTGACGTCCATGTGTTATGTTTTATTACCTGTGGTCTACTAAGATGGGACTGTTTCTGATATCTCAGGAATTCTAATTATAATGGATAGACATTTGTGATAGAGCTGTTATTATGATCAGCAATGATGACTAAAACATGGGTGTGAATTATTGCATAATAAAACAAGGCTGCCACAGCAAGGCATTGAAGTTGTGGTTCGCATGAGAATGTCGTATTGTGTCCATCGACGTGTCTTTTCCTCTGGGATTGACTGATGTGTTTTATAAATGTGAAGCATTTATAAAACACATCATGTCTTGGACATGTCATAGGAGTGAAGCCGAAAGAGAAGAGCTAGTTGTTAAGGTTGTTTTAACCATATGATAAGAGGTAATCACAGAGCGTTGTGTCAGGATGGGCTGTATGTTGTCCTACTGGTGAGAACACAAGAGTTTTCATGTTTTAGTCTGTGGTTGTCAGCAGCTGGTTCTAGATAAACTTGAGTATGATGGAAGAAACAAAGTGGGTTAGTTGGTGTGGAGATATGACTAAGGTGAATGCGGAGATGTTCTTTGACAATTTCTAACAACTATTACAACATTTTTGAGTTTAGGTATCACAAAGTAATTTGAGTTGAAATGTAAGATAATTTACAATTATCATTTATTTCCGTGACGTGGATCAGTGTCTAGTAATTGAAGTGGATTGTAGTTTAGTTTAGGCTAATATACTGAGGAGATATTACACACGTGATTTTTTTATTAGAAATGTATGGGGAACTTAATGTCAACATGGGAGAAGACATGTATGAAATGTTTGAATGTTTTTCATTACTTAGTATAAGATGGTAAGAAACATTTTTCGAAGGTTTTGTATGACCTCTGAACTCTGTAATGACTTTCCAGTGGGGAATGATCGCCCTCAATGGTGAGCTATTCAGATGATACATTTGAGGTCATTTATGATATGGCTTACAAGTAATTTGCAATAATGAGTTGAAGGTAATTTGTAATAGTAATTAGAATGAGTAGTTTATAGTTCATAAATCTATTTGTGATTTGGTCCAACAGGGAAAGTGAGGGCTGTTCTTGGAACAGGATGGGATGTTTTGAGTCTGTTTTTACCTGAGGAGTATTGGGACAATTTTTCTTTAGAGTTGTGATTATAAGTTGACTTGGTTATTTCAAATGTGTTCGTTTTACTTTTTCACCTGTGGTGTAGTTGTTCTTTTAAGCATGTGTTAAAGACTGGGGGAATTACTGATTCTTGAGATTTGGGATGGACATGTTACACACATCAAGAAACTTGGAGGAGTATATGGCGTGTTGGTTCTGATTTGTTTCAATGCACATTTCACTAGATTGGGTCTGCTGGATGTTTGAGATTACTTCCTAAGGATGGGTCTTCTAAATTCTGGATGTTGTGGATCCGTGATGACGTTCACAGTGCAGATGAGGGGAGTAGAAGCCAATTTGGAAAAACTTGTGTCAACAGAAGAATGTTTTTTATTTTTCATATTGGTCTTAGATATTTGTAATTTATAACTTGTAGTAGTAATAATTTGTCATTGAGTACATAATATCTCTGGATTCTTGTATAATTTGTATAATTTGTATGATTGTTTATTGAATTAGAAATTAACTCAACTAAACTGGTCTGATTTGTTCTTTCTTTCTCGAGGTTACTTCAGATGGTGTCTTGATGCATAGCGTAATTTGACCTAACGGTGTGGACCTCAAAACTCCCTATACCCGGCTGAAGAAATGGTGTTCAATGATGTCCTGAACCACTTCTAGTCCTAAGCCAGCAACCTATCCGTGGTCAATTGGAGCTGTCAAGTGTTTTCACCATGCATTTTATCAGAGAAATGTGACAGAATTCCACGGGGTGTGATCATGAAGAGAGATCTTTTCCAAACTTCTCATGTTGCTGTTATGCTGGTTGGACATAATGGGTGGTAATGGTGAGACATTGACGTTGGGACAATATCATGGGTAGTTCACTTTGAACTGTGAAGCTATCTGACGAAGAAAAGATGAAGACGAAGACAGATAATTGAGAGCCGGGGAAGAAGGGTTGTTAAATTGTATGCGTAATTGATTTAGACTTGGAGGTCTACACTACTAAAGTCACAGTAATTTAGAACAAGAATGCATTAAAATACAGTTCTGTAATTATAAATCGGGTTGAGAAGGTTCATACTAGTGTTCATTCTGCTAGTGTTGATATATGTTTCATTAAGGGTTTTGTTTATGATTTGGTAACTGAATGATTTACATGACCTATTCTTGACTACAATTCTGAGAATGGGACCTGGAAGGGAGTCCACGTGACCAGAGAGGGGTATCTTTCACTGATGTAGAATAGGGTTATACACAAGTTGGATTTTCATCATGTTAACTTTGTAAATGGTGTAGAATGATTACTGGTGTATATGTTGTGAAGAGGCCTGTGTTTAGAAACTGGTTCTTCTGTTATTTAAGGTGTATTGCTAATTTCTGTTGTTATTTCTGTATTTTTCTCGAAAAGGGCTTTTTCTGTAGGATTCAACATGTGCAAGTATGTTGTGAGGAATAAAGGTTGTAAATGTAGGTTACTAAAGGGGGAGCTACATGGAAGTGTGATCATCGAAATTGAAGGGATATTCATTCTCTATTTTTTTTTCATATATGTAACACGTTAGACAGATACCATGTTACTATTCTGAGTTATTTGAGAGGGGATGATAATAGGTTGGTAACAGAGGTAATTAAGTTCTCTTAGTTGCATAATATGATTATATGATTGAATTAGTTAATTGTTGTTATTAGAATCTACTCTTTTGGAGTATGGTGTTGGAAGATGCACTTCCTCCCTGATATGGCCTTAGTCGCCTGGGACCAGAAAGGGGAGAGGTCAGGCTTGTTTCACATGGTCCTGTTGCTATGCAGAATAGGGAATATTGTTTTTGAGATGTGTTTTTACAAAGGGATGGGTATAATTTAAATTATGTATCCAACTGTGTCATTAATAATAATGTATGTTCTGTGTGTGATTTTTCCTTAGAGATAAGTAAGGTTTTTTGTCCTACAGAGCTATTTCGAGCCAAGTATCGATCTTTTACTTAGACCTTGTCAATTGATGACTAAGACGTTTGGTCGTGCATGATTCAGATGACTGAGAATGTGTTTGGATTCAAGTATAGAAAACGTAAAGGGAAATTCATTCTTCAATTATATATGTGTGCCACTACTGTAGAATATGTGGATGTGTAAAGTATGTTTGATGCGAGTTGTTTAGTTAAAATAATGTTATCTGTGGGAATATAATTACTAAATAAATAGAAAGAAATGGGGGAACTGATATGATGTGTTCACACGGGATCTGGGAATGTGTTCCATTCATCATCAGGTCACTATGAGGGGTCAAGGAGCTAGAGGTTCCTATCTCCCTCAATAACTTTAAGCATCAGATGTCAAAGCTGCTTATCGATCACTGCACCTGTATATAGCCCTTCTGTAAATAGCCCACACTACTACCTCATCCCCATATTTATTTTTGTTTATTTTTCACTAATCTTGCACTCCAGTATCTCTATTTGCACATCATAATTTGCACATCCTTCATTCCTGTGTTAATGATGATAATTCTGTAATTTATTTCTACTCTATAGTCTATTTATTGTCCTACCTCCCAACCTTACTGCATTTTTGCACTACATTTTGCACCCTGTTTATAGATTCTCTATTGTGTTTTTGACTGTTTGTTTAATGTGTAACTCTGTGTTGTTTTTTTTTTTTTGTCGCACTGCTTTGCTTTGTCTTGGCCAGGTCGCAGTTGCAAATGAGAACTTGTTCTCAACTGACCTACCTGGTTAAATAAAGGTGAAATAAAAAAAAAAAAAAAGGAAGGAAGCCTGAGGGTACTACGGGTTTTAGATTGGAATTTATCAGCATGTCATTCTTGGTGCCAGATGGTTTAGTCTGAATTAGGGGCTCCTTTGTTGAGGGACACAGGATGTCTGAGAGAGGACCAAGGGTTGTATCTTGGAATGTTTTTTGTAAACCTAATGTCAGTATCGGGGTCATCTAAGATCATCTGAGCTGGAGCTGGTTCTTTGTTAATGTTGCCAGATGTTGGGGCATCGTGTGTAACAGGCACCATATAAACCAACATCTTTGTCTCTCATTCTCATTGATAGATGTAGCTCATGGTCAGCTTGCTGTGGGAATCCGGTGCCGTATAATTAAATGCATCAACTCTATCTAATAGTTTATTTGTCTTCTTGCATCCTGACTTCTTCAATACCAAAGAAATCATCTTAACACTATCTATCTATATACACTTACCGGTCAGTATATTAGGTAAAGGGTCGTACCCCCCTTTGCCTCCAGAACAGCCTGAATTCTTCGGGGCATGGATTATACAAATCTGAAACTTGGTCCATGCTGACACGATGGCATCATGCAGTTTTCTGTTTGTGGCCCGCCTGTTAGCTTGCACGATTATTGTCATTCTCCTTCGACCTCTCTCATCAACGAGCTGTTTTCACCCACCGGACAGATGTGACTGGATGTTTTTGGAAAAGCCCGGGATTGTTTCTCAGATACTGGATCCGATTTGCCTGGCACCGATGATCATACCATGTTCAAAGTCATTTAGGTCACTCGTTTTGTCTATGCTAACGTTCAATCGAACAGTAACTGAATGCCTCAATGTCTGCTTTATATAGCAAGCCACGTGACTCACTGTCTGTAGGAGCTATCAATCTTCATGAACGGGGTGGTGTATATACACACATACTCATTTCCAGGAAATAGATGAGTGAGATGAAGCCGCAGAGGTGGGTTGTCTCTGTTAGCTTCAATAAGCTATATTTTGTGTGCTGGACCGAGATCGGATGCATAATTATTCTGACTGCCTCTATCTCCTGATTAGGAAGCCATAATAGAATGAAGACTGCCCAAAAGGCAAACTCTTACAGACAGAGAGGCGCCGTCAGGCATGCATTCACCTGGCTACCATCTCCACATAATAAATATGGTGTTTCAAACCAAAAGTGGGGAGAGAGATGTGCTGCCTTTTGTTTAGACAAATCAAATCAAATGTATTGGTCACTTGCACGTGGTTAGCAGATGTTATTGCAGGTGTAGCGAAATGCATGATAGAGGCATGAGCATGTGTTAATTTGTGTTGGTCTCCAATTAGAGGCAGCTGCTATGTGTTGTCTCTAATTGGGATCCCATTTAAGTTTCTGCATTTTCCACCTGTGTTGTAGGACATTGTATGTGTTTGATGCTCTGTACACACACACACACACACACACACACACACACACACACACGCACACACACACACACACACGCACACACACACACACACACTGCGGTTGTTGCATAAAATAATAAAAGTATGTGGAACTACTTCAGGGCTGCGCCTTGGTCGTTCCCTACACACGTCCGTGACTGCAGTAGAGGGTTGCATTAACTGTTCATTAACTGTCCAGTACAGCTATAAAGAGACATAACAAATAAAGTTTCAACCTTTAAAAAGGTTGATGTTGTGTAACCCCAAGTCAGACTTATTTTCCTGGACATTTAGAGTGAAATTGAGAACATTTGAGAGGGGCCACTAACCCGGCTTATAAACAACTCCATTAATGAAAATAGAATGAACTGTTCCTGATAGAAATGTAGAATGTGACCATGGTTACATAGAAATCTATAAGGCCATCTTTCTCAGTTTGGGAAATAGGTCAGCCATGGTGCTCTCTGATTACTTTGAAGTTTCTTTGAGCATGTCTGTGCATTTCAATGCCTCAGGAATAAATGAAGCTAGGCCTCCTCAATCAATATCCTGACTACTAGGCCCAGCTGACATTAACATTTTATTGGCAACTGAATATACTTGAGGAAGTGAATATTAGAGGTCATATTGCCACGGTTTATTATCCCTTAGGCCGGGTGAAGGACAGTTCTAAATTGATATTTTCTTTGGAGTTTTTGGTATAAAGTTGCGTATGAGTATTGTGGCATATTAAGCGACATGCCAACTCTAAGAGATTAACTCAGCAAGGTGCCAGTCAGTCTTCAAATATCAAATACAATTGCATTGCCCTTAAAAAGGATCCCAAATATATATTTTCACCAAACATCTCAATAACATATTGTGCCTTTAATTATTTGTCAACTTGTTTGTTGCTGAAATAGAAAATAAGTAACAACTCTGCAACTTAAAGCAGCGATCAGTAGTTTTGGGGGATGGGTCTGGAGAAATGTAACCCCAAATCATAGACAGAGCTGTGAATGCATGGACTGACCATTTATGATAAACATCGTTTTAACCATGTTTTAAGGCTATATAGTGTTTTTACATTTTACTTTGTTTACAAACATTGGAGTAACATTGTGGTACGACAGTTGAACTAACCTCATGAGGCATTTATAAATTATATTCGTCAAGAATCAATTATGAGTCCAAAAATGTAGCAAACTGCAGATTGACCCTGACATGGATAAGCTTTGGAGATGGAACAAAGCTATGTGAGACAACAATAACAACCTAACTACAACGTCATTGCTCTGTGTCTCAAAGTGAGATACAGCATCATACAGAAACTTGGGAAGACTTAATTGAGTTAATTTCCAGGCTGAGCTGAAATGACATTACAGTTCAGATACATTGATATGTCATTATCCTGAGCACAGAGGACAATTACAATGAATGCATACATGTGGAAATGACATGATTTGCATGATTATGAATAATTTCATTGTATATTTTGTACTATTCTTCTCAAATTCGGTGTCAATAGACTGTTGGGCTGAATTCTATTTAAAAGTCAGTTAAATGAGCTACTCATGGAATTTCACCAATTAAATTCCTGAATTGAGTGGAATATGGACTGGAACTCCATACCTTTGTAACCAAGGTGGTTCGGCGAACCATGCTTAAGTGTTGATAACCATGCCTGAAACTTGACAATTTGCAGTCATTCTCCGAGCTGATGCCTGAGCTCAGCATGCTAACACACTACCTAGGTGTACCATTAGACCCAGATGGGTCTTGGTTCAGTGAACCATGAAGTGAGTCATGAAGACTTGCATTATCTCCCTGACATAAGATCTAGGCATCAGCTCAGCAGGCTAACACAATGTTGAGGTGTGCAGGAGACAATCGTTTAAACCCAATTGGTCATCCCTTTCAACTGACCCTCGTCGAATGGTGATAGACCAATGCAAAAAACAACAACAAAAAAAACACGAATTATAATATTTTCACATACATGTGGTTAGCAGATGTTATTGTGTGTGTAGTGAAATGCTTGTGCTTCTAGCTCCGACAGTGCAGTAATATCTAACAAGTAATATCTAACAGTTTCACAACATATACCCAAATACACATAAATCTAAGTAAGGAATGGATTGAGAATATATTCATGTCAGGGCGGCATTGGACTAGTGATGCTCTTCCTGAGGTGTATGGTGGTCTGAGTGATGCTCTTCCTGAGGTGTATGGTGGTCTGAGTGATGCTCTTCCTGAGGTGTATGGTGGTCTGAGTGATGCTCTTCCTGAGGTGTATGGTGGTCTGAGTGATGCTCTTCCTGAGGTGTATGGTGGTCTGAGTGATGCTCTTCCTGAGGTGTATGGTGGTCTGAGTGATGCTCTTCCTGAGCATCACTGCACACAAACAATTTACATTTTAGTGTACAACATTTCAATCAAATGTCCTCTTTATAATGAGTATATCACTACAGTATGCAGAAAATGAAATATCTTCAAATTATAAGCAAGCAAAATTAACAGGAAATTAAATTGACCCTCAATAGATGAAATGCAATTAAATTCAACACAAGCAATTGAAAGACCAGATGGTGTTTTTACAGATTTTTTTTCTGCTAGCAAATAAGGCATCGTACCAACGTGATAGACTTATCATTTATCAGTCACTGTCATTGAGTTTTCTTGGACTCTCCTTGGCTTCTGCGTAATGGGGTAATAACAAAAACCAGAGAGAGCTGCTCAGTGCTCCAGATGAAATTTATCTGAGGTTTAAACCTCCACAGGATGTTCTCTCATCACAGTAATAAATGGCTCAGTGAGCTCCAGCCCACTCATTTGAACTGCATCTCCTGCTCTCCAGACACTGAGGCCTCCAGTCAACACTTTAACGTGGACGTGGCCTCTCGAGTGAAGTGCAAGATAAACACATGGCTGAGAGATGACAGCACACTTGAGTAGGTGGAATATAATGGACTATCTGCATTCCATTCAAAATGGCCACCTTGAAAAGAGGGATAACTTAAGAACAGGGAGAGTAATCTTTAACGGTTTATATTTTATTCAGAATATTTGACATGGAAATGGTGGTAATATCAAGTTTTTGTAACACTACATTAATTTCCTGTTATTTTCTGTAGTAATGATGCAATTACTCTACTAACTAGTGTATTAACATTTAAAATAAATTGTTTCTTCTTTTACATAGCGATTTTATAATTGCATAGTAATGTGTTTAGTGTTTAGTGATAATTTTGGACTGTGCTGGTTTCGACCAAAAGTAAATAAGGGTAGAAGGGATACAGAAGAGGATATCTTTATGAATCGACTGAACTTCACATATGCACACTCAAAACGTATATTCTTAGCTGGGTCTCAGCTTTTCCACTGTTTTCTGGGTTGATGTAATGAGCGGAACGAGACCCAGCCAACAATCAGCGCCTCTATCGCTTACCTCTCGGACTTATTGTGTTTCACAAGAGGGACTAAAAAAATCTATAGCTGTCTTCTCCTATCAGCCTCCATCGATTCATTGTCCCGGGTAAAGCTTGGCTATGCGTCAATGATTACCTATTCTGTCCCAGGCTGAGTAATAGGACATTTGTCTTCTGCTTTTACAAGAAGGAAGTCCCACCGGTTGGCCTATACATGGAACAGGCAAACTAGGTCTAAGTCTTACCTACTAAACCTGGATAGTGATTTTGGATGAGTTTGCCTGTAGATATGGATCCTGTTCAATAATAAAATAATGAACATGAATACATACAGTTAACTGCCAAAATAAAGGAAACACCAACATAAAGTGTCTTAATAGAGTGTTGGGCCGCCACGAGCCAGAACAGCTTCAATGCACCTTGGCATAGATTCGACAAGTATCTGGAACTCTATTGGAGGGATACAACACCATTCTTCCACAAGAAAGTCCATAATTTGGTGTTTTGTTGAGCATTTCAGCCTGTTGGAACCAGGGTCCCAGAGCATTTCAGCCTGTTGGAACCAGGGTCCCAGAGCATTTCAGCCTGTTGGAACCAGGGTCCCAGAGCATTTTACCCTGATTAACGGTTTGAAAAAGTTTCATGGTACGATATTTTCTAATAGCTGGGTTAAGGGAACTGAGTTTCTGACTTGAAGGCGGGTTTAGTTTGGGACATGTATCAAGAGTTTGCATTAAAATGAGATTATCTGCAGATTACTAATTCTCTTGAAAAGCCATGTTAGTGACAGAGGTTATGCTCACAGACACAGAATGTCCTTCTCTGAAACAGATAATACAGGTTACACAAATATAGATTATTTAAATAATTCATGCCAGTAAAAGGGGCTTTGCTATTCTTGAGTAGCGGAATAACTTTTGCCTCTCCCCAGGCCCGAGGGCACATACTTTAACTTCCTAGTCGGCTTAGATTGAAGATGTGGCAAATAGGAGTGGCAACATTGTCCGCTATTATCCTCAGTCATTTTCCATCCACGTTGTCAGACCCCGGTAGCTTGTCATTGTTGGTAGACAACAATACTTTTTTAACTTTTTCCACAATCACTTTACTGATTGTATTTTTATTCATAATTTGATCAGTTATACTTGGATGTTAGGTGCCAGCGTATGTTGCTGACATGCATGCCTAAGTTTGCTAATCTTGCCAATGAAGAAAACATTCAAGTAATTAGCAAGTGGATTTAGTGATGAATGAGTCATCTGATTCAATGAATGATGAAGCTGAGTTTGCCTGTTTGCCCAAAATTTCATTTAAAGTGTTCCAAGGCTTCGTTTTTTGTGTCATTTATTTTTGTTTTATAGTATATGGTGCATTCGGACAGTATTCAGACCCCTTCCCTTTATCCAATTGTTACGTTACAGCCTTATTGTAAAAAGGATTAAATACATGTTTTTCCTCATATTGACAAAGAGAATATAACTGTTTTTTAGACATTTTTGCAAAACTATATATAAAAAAATATATATATACAGTGGGGAGAACAAGTATTTGATACAGTGCCGATTTTGCAGGTTTTCCCACTTACAAAGCATGTAGAAGTCTGTAATTTTTATCATAGGTACACTTCAACTGTGAGTGACGGAATCTAAAACAAAAATCCAGAAAATCACATTGTATGATTTTTAAGTAATTAATTTGCATTTTATTGCATGACATAAGTATTTGATACATCAGAAAAGCAGAACTTAATATTTGGTACAGAAACCTTTGTTTGCAATTACAGAGATCATACGTTTCCTGTAGTTCTTGACCAGGTTTGCACACACTGCAGCAGGGATTTTGGCCCACTCCTCCATACAGACCTTCTCCAGATCCTTCAGGTTTCGGGGCTGTCGCTGGGCAATACAAGCAGAGACCCAATCAGTTCTTTAAAGTCCATCTACAGCTGTTCTGAGCTGCCCTTCATAATGTCATTGAATCCCACATTGACTCATTTTCCTGATGCAGGTTTAACGTGTTTGGGAGCAGTTTATTGATGTCCTGTACTCGTGCTCCTGAATAGCACAACGTTTATGCTAATGTATTAAAGGTATCTTGACATGGCCTAGGTTTATGACCAGGGTGGAAAGTAAAACAAATAAAAACCTCAGGTGTGTTCAGGATGCTTTGAACATTCAATTAACACTCCAAATTTTAAGACTTTGTTACGCTGAGATTTTTGGTGGATGACATTTTAAGTAGGCTAATATTTCAAAAATGTGTTTTAGGTAGTTTGACACTTTATTCAGACAGTAATGAAATGAGATTGGGAGACAGGCAAATGAGAAAAACAGTGGGAAGGTTGGAAGCAGGGATTGATTCCTGTTCTCAGGTGGAAAGCTGTGTGCGACACATGCCGGGGAGTGTTACCACAACACCAAGGCTCTGCACAGGAAATACTAATGCTAATGGTTGATGGCAGTGGGTAACCAAATAATAGATTGCAGTCACCTTATCCATAGACTGCTTTCAATGTAAGGATACAAACATTTTGTATTTTGTCATTTGTGTGAACTCTTTAAAATAGGTCTGGAAGAAAATCCTGCTTGGCCACCCCTGATCTATGTTTCCCAAGTGCTGGGTGTTTGAAACTTTTTCTGTGGTAACAATACATTTCTGAAAATCACCCAAATTTTAAGAAAAATCTAATGAATATCAATATTCAGGTGGTTTATGCCTAGTTGAAGATCCTTTTGGCATCATCTTCCTCTACATAGACAAAATATGATGCGTTTGAGTTGTGAGTCCCCATGCCATCGCTGCCTAGCATGTACACAAACATTATATTTGAGGCCTGGAGCATGCTTAATTGTGTGACTTATTCGAAACTGTCCACGAATGGCTGCAAAAAATACATAGCCTCATCTCATTAATCTTCAAAGACACAAGTAGGCATATCAGATTTCAAATATTTGATTACATAGGAAACATTGTGGTGTGGGAATAACAGTAGTGTTAATTGGCCTATATTTTAGCCCATTGATAAGTATGAGAATCTCCTGAAGACATTAATCTGACCCCTAACCTCTATTTATTGTCCCCCTCTAGAACCAAATGTACACTTGGGTTCCCAATCTGTGTCACAGTCTAAATGCCAATCACCAAACGAGGAGACTAAAGCAAGGGTGGATTAAATCAACTTTAGTACATGTTGTCAAAAGGCTACATTCTGAAACAGCAGCCTAATTTAGTTGACAACGTTGTACATAAAACAGCATTTTTACACTTTTAGAGAACGTTTTCTCTCTACATTCAACTCCACTCTAATCTAGAGGGGAGTTTCTTTAAACACCACATCCAATCCCCTTGATCCCTTACATAACTAGACCAATCATATGCTTCAATGTGCCGCAGTTCACAGTGCTGATGCAAGACCGTGATGAGTTTCCGCTCGTTATGTTAAATTGCAGGCGCAAATGCTATGGTTTCAAAACCATCTGGAGCACAGTTGAAATGTTAACTCACTGACTATACTATACAATGGACTAATAAGATGAGAGGAGTGTGAGTGTGAGAAGAGGGTCAAATGTGTATGTCTCACGCCCAATGCTCTGCAATACATGACTCAGAACAGTAAGTTACACAACAAGTTCTAGTGTCAGTAGAATCAAGACAACAATTTCTGCCAATTGTCACCAAATCCATGTGTTTTCTCAGGTTGTCAAAACATGTTACATAAACATAGTGGTAACTATAAAAATTCTGCATTACCAACTCTTAACAATAATAGCTTTGTGAAATAATGCTTTCATCTCTAAAGCCGCATAAGCTTTGATTAGATATTTGGTAAAACTGCATACGTACGTAGTTCCCCTTCTTTATTTCTGACTCTGCCTTTGATTTAGAATTGTCATACCAATAGTCCACAGTGGCCCTCATAGCTTTCTCACTCTAATGTTTCTACAATGTAGGTACTTTTTTTAATTTATTTTTCACCTTTATTTAACCAGGTAGGTTTTATTTCACCTTTATTTAACCAGGTAGGTTTTATTTCACCTTTATTTAACCAGGTAGGTTTTATTTCACCTTTATTTAACCAGGTAGGCCAGTTGAGAACAAGTTCTCATTTACAACTGCGACCTGACCAAGACAAAGCAAAGCAGTGCGACAAAAACAACACAGAGTTACACATGAGAATAAACAAACGTACAGTCAAAAACAATAGAAAATCTATATACAGAGTGTAAATGTAGTGCAAAATGCAGTAAGGTTAGGAAGGTGGGACAATAAATAGACCATAGTGGTGAAATAAATTACAGATTAGCATTAACACAGGAATGAAGGATGTGCAAATTATGATGTGCAAATAGAGATACTGGAGTGCAAGATTAGCGAAAATAATAAAATAAATATGGGGATGAGGTAGTAGGGTGGGCTATTTACAGAAGGGCTGTATACAGGTGCAGTGATCGATAAGCAGCTTTGACAGCTGATGCTTAAAGTTAGTGAGGGAGATGGGAACCTCTAGCTTCAAGGATTTTTGCAGTTCGTTCCAGTCATTGGCAGCAGAGAACTGGAAGGAATGGCGACCAAAGGAGGTGTTGGCTTTGGGGGTGACCAGTGAGATATACCTGCTGGAGCGCATGCTACGGGTGGGTGTTGCTATGGTGACCAGCGAGCTGAGATAGGGCGGGGATTTACCTAGGAAAGACTTATAGATGACCTGGAGCCAGTGGGTTTGGCGACGAATATATAACGAGGGCCAGCCAACGAGAGCATACAGGTCGCAGTGGTGGGTAGTATATGGGGCCTTGGTAACAAAACGGATGGCACTGTGATAGACTACATCCAATTTGCTGAGTAGAGTGTTGGAGGCTATTTTGTAAATGACATCGCCGAAGTCAAGGATCGGTAGGATAGTCAGTTTTACAAGGGATCAAGATCACTAACAATTGTTTCAGCAGCTCCTTGAATCTTGGACAGTGGTGTATGAAAACCACATTCTTTCAGAGCCCTGGCCAATGCATGTTTCAGTCTTGGTGTAAAAAGTTATTGTGCGATGCCGTCGAACTAACTCTCAAAATAAGTGTCTGAGTCAGGCAACATTTGACTAGGATGATTCACCGCACATCCAAGGCATGATTTCTTCAGCTTGATCAAAATGTTCCAGAATGAGACCCAAAGTTGCCTGGATAATCCCTATAGTGGGGGCTGTGTGATAACTGTCTGGCTCATCCTCCCTTTCCACAGGCTTTGTAGATATGTTAGATTCAGAGGCTCTATTTTTGAAGCAAACTAATCGAGACAGTGGTATTTAGTTAGCGGAAAAGAGTCCAGAGTCGTGGGTTATTGGTATAAGTGTAACTCAGGATAGCCGGTCTCTACATTGTCATTCAAGGACTCACAACATGAGTCACTAGGTGTCAGGTCTTGCAGGTCGGTTTGTGAATATTCTTGAGAAATTATTTTCAAAGCGATGTCGTTTGCTTGTCTATCAATGATTGTTCCATCTCCCTTTTTAAACAGTTGATCCGGGATGTGGTGATGGGGCGTTACCAGTCACACTGTATTTCGTCTTCATCACCCAGCGGGTAAAGCTCTCTTCTAACGCCGTCATACTGTTTCAACGTTTCTCCATATTGATGAAGAATATCCTGAAATCTCTTTATTGGCTTATTGCTTGTCCCCAAATTCGCAGTGTCTTCAACATTCAGCTGGATCCTCTTGGCGATGTGTACAAGATATGACATATTGCTAGATTCCACAGGTCAGTCAAGCTGACTGGGAACGCCTAGCTCCACTCAAACAAGTCTGAAAGAACTGCTTGTTTTTTGGGACGAGATAAATACTTGACGTACCATAAATACACGTGGTGTGTCTTGGTCATTAGATCAAAGACCCCAGAAAACTATATGGTAAGAACAGTCTCACATGATTGTGACCACCTACAGGAACCAAACACCACCTGAATGAACCCCCAATAACACGCAAAGACATTTCTGACACTCACAACACACCCACAGACACACTCACCTCCATTCCCCACAACCGTGCCTCAAACACTCTGCCTGAAATTGTAATTGTGTGCTTAGGGAGATGAACACAAACAAAAGATGAGGAAGCAAAGATGTATTGAGAAGCTTGATTAAATGATACAGTTTTGATCACAATGACATGATATCAACTTTCTATGTACTATTCATAGTAGTCCGTCACACTGCATTCTGTAGTTATCAAGAGAGGCTTGATAGAGGCTCTCAGAGAGGTGAGGAAACATTGAAACACTTCCCTATTCATTAGGCCTTATGGAAATGGTTCCCGAGGTAAGACTTTTCCACAGTTTAAAAATATATGGCAAATAGAAATCAAAACTGCATGGTGTTTAGACATAGATGGGAGGGGTTGAGGGTAGATGGGAGGGGTTGAGGGTAGATGGGAGGGGTTGAGAGATAGATGGGAGGGGTTGAGGGTAGATGGGAGGGGTTGAGAGATAGATGGGAGGGGTTGAGGGATAGAAGGGAGAGGTTGATGATAGATGGGAGGGGTTGAGGGTAGATGGGAGGGGTTGAGGGTAGATGGGAGGGGTTGAGGGTAGATGGGAGGGGTTGAGGGATAGATGGGAGGGGTTGAGGGATAGATGGGAGGGGTTGAGGGTAGATGGGAGGGGTTGAGGGTAGATGGGAGGGGTTGAGGATAGATGGGAGGGGTTGAGGGATAGATGGGAGGGGTTGAGGGATAGATGGGAGGGGTTGAGGGTAGATGGGAGGGGTTGAGGGTAGATGGGAGGGGTTGAGGATAGATGGGAGGGGTTGAGGGTAGATGGGAGGGGTTGAGGGTAGATGGGAGGGGTTGAGGGTTGATGAAAGATAGGAGTAAAAACAAACAAAAGATTCTACTAATGTAGAATATATTCTGTCCATTAAATGTATATAGTGTGTATAAACTGGAAGTAAAGCCTAAGTGTTGTTGTGTATTAAATGTATATAGTGTGTATAAACTGGAAGTAAAGCCTAAGTGTTGTTGTGTATTAAATGTATATAGTGTGTATAAACTGGAAGTAAAGCCTAAGTGTTGTTGTGTATTAAATGTATATAGTGTGTATAAACTGAAAGTAAAGCCTAAGTGTTGTTGTGTATTAAATGTATATAGTGTGTATAAACTGAAAGTAAAGCCTAAGTGTTGTTGTGTATTAAATGTATATAGTGTGTATAAACTGAAAGTAAAGCCTAAGTGTTGTTGTGTATTAAATGTATATAGTGTGTATAAACTGAAAGTAAAGCCTAAGTGTTGTTGTGTATTAAATGTATATAGTGTGTATAAACTGAAAGTAAAGCCTAAGTGTTGTTGTGTATTAAATGTATATAGTGTGTATAAACTGAAAGTAAAGCCTAAGTGTTGTTGTGTATTAAATGTATATAGTGTGTATAAACTGGAAGTAAAGCCTAAGTGTTGTTGTCCATTAGTTTACTCCAATTAGGGGAGGGATGTAGGGTTAGGGGAAAATAGAAAAGGAACATATATAAAACAAATATATATTTAAATAATATATATATATATTTACAAAAAATATATATGGGGATTGGAAATGATGCAGACAATTACATTAGAAGCCACAATCTATCTGCAATATTAAAGCTGATTTACTGTGGTGATGGTTATACTGCAGAATAAACTCTAGATACAATGAATAATGGTTACTGCGTAACAGGCAGTGTAAACCAAACAAATGTGAAACCACCAGTAACGCCGGGTTTCAATATACAGCCAACCAGCTGAAGAACTCCACTATAAACGACATGGACAATAACACACACAGACAGGGGAGCAGAGGGAAACTCAATAACACATACAATCAATGAGATGGAGAACCGGTGTGAGTGATCAGACAAAGACAGTCCGGGTTGGATAATGACAAGGGGGCGGTGACCGCTGACGTCGAACGCTGGAGCCGCAACTGGCCAGAGGAGGGAGCTGCTCCAGAGGGATACTTTGATATACTTTGAAGAAGCCCAGCATTCATCTGGATTCCTGCCTTCCTCCTCCTTGAAAATCTGACTTAATTGGGCATTTCAATGGAGTAACAACGGGCTGATGCTGGTGATGCATATAGTAGCTGCCAGAGCTTTGCTCAGCGAGAGTCTTATTGGAGAAGACAACATGTTGAGCCAGCTGTGTCAGAGAGCATTGGTGCTTTGGTGATAATTATTACCGTTATCCCCTCATATTCCCTCTTGACTGCATCAGAACTAAAGATCATAGAGCCGTGCACAGTGCGGTTTGATGTTTTGTCTCTGTTGCAGCACTTCATACGCTGAAAAGGCAAGTTAGATGGTGACCTAGTTTGGACCAGTTGTGCAGATATTAATCAAGGAGTTTTGAAGATGCTTTGGATGGCAAGACCCTGATTTAAAATAAATAAATAAGGTTGTGAATAAAGAATGCTACTTTCGTATCAATCGTAGTTCTCTCCGATTTCAACTCATAGACGTCCAAACTGAGGGCTTTTTAAGCAACTCAACTTAGTATTGCCACACAGTTATGCAATGGAAAACACAGATATACTAAGACTAAGCTTTTTTGGTCTTCTGTAAAGAGGAACATGCTGCTAAGCCAATGCGGCAATACTAAAAGAGAATTGCTTATCTGTGAATTTCGAATAAGGGGAGAAATGTCCCTGATATTGCTTGGCACAAACAAACTAAAAGGGACCACACAAACAGAGCGTTCTTTCAACTTTAACCCCTGGGCAAGCATGGCAAATGTAATTAAAAGACGGCCAAGAAAGTAGTTTACTCTGGAAAAGAAAAAACAAACAATACATCTACATTGGAGAAAATGAAAAAGTGAAAGCTCGCTTCTACACGTTTAACTCAACGTCCACAACCTTAAAAAACAACATTGCCAACAACCACTATTAGCTTATTCTAATGAAAATGTCTATATTCCCCGACGTCAAGGGTTAGTTTTAGCTCATGGAAATAGTAGGCAGATTGTGAGTTAAGGCATTTCTAATGAAGTGACCAGACAGCCTGCTGCTTGACTGTATTTACTCTGATGTGCTGCGAGGGAGTTCAATAGTGGAGTGACGGACAAGCTCAGGGGAGTTGTGTTTACAGATGGTGTTAATTACTTGCACAGAGGCAGCTTTACCGAATGATGAAATACCTTAGGATGACCGCAGTAAATCTTTTAGACTGAGTTTGGGCCCTGTGTGTGACTGTATCGACGGCAATAGGAAAAGAGAGACATACAATGCAACGACTACAGCAAGCTAGTGGACAAAACCATTTCATTACTCCCAACGACCTTTGAACAAGTGATATGGAGAAAGGACATCTGCTGTTGCTCCATGGAGGTTTATCACACTCTTGAGGGATGATCTTGACATGGATTGTGACACCCATGCTGAACTGTCCAGGTTTTAGGCCTCTCATAGTCTCTTGTATGTTTGCTAGCTGTGAATGCTGGCAGTGTGTGATGTGTGTCTCTGTTGACATCGAAACAGCAATTATTAGTCCTCCTTTTGCACACATTGTCATTCAGAAGGTCAGGTCACTATGAATAGTTATGTTTGTGTTCACATTAGTTTCATAAGCAGTCAACCTACTCATATGGCATAGCCTACTTTATAGGTTGATAGAGCTTAGCATATCTTTAAGTATTATCAACTGTGAGTTGGTCATGGCTTCTGTACATTAGTTATCCAACACGTGTACATTTGACCCTTGAAATAAAGGAATACACAGACTGGATGCAGAGGACCACATTAATCATGAAGCCACTATGGCCTACATCAAATAGCTAGCATATGCTCACACAATATCGATAGGGTATAATATATCAGAGCAATATTAATAACATGATCCAGTGTACACAGGAAAGAAAAAACAAAAAAAACGTATGTAAAGAAAAACCTATAATAAATGATCAACACTGTAATTCGTTCTCCAAATAATTAAGAACATCTCATGATACTCACTGGTGCCTGTTTGAATAAGCCTCTTCATCCCCTAGTGATCTCTTGGCCCTCGTGGCACTGGCTCCACAACACTGATCTGGCTAACCACATGAGCCTCATTATCGGGAATCCTCCAAGTTCGCACATGCTCACCTAGCTGCTCCGTGGCTGCTTTGCCTCATCCCAGCATCCCCTTTCCACCTTTCACTGAGAGAAAGTGCGGAGTATAGATATAGTGCCGGTAGTGACAGGGTGGCAGATGTGCGCCATATAGAACAGATTGGCCCCTCTTGCCCAGTAATTACTCCCAAAATTGGCACTGCTGGAAGGTGTCATTTGTTGATGCTGGCAGTCACATCACCTTATGGGAGGGAGACCATTTTAATTAAAGGACAGACATAACCAAGAGGTGGATACATCAATAAGACATGAAGGGAGCGCCGAGAAGATAGGCAGCCATTTTATTCGCTTCAGGTCTCTGATCTAGCTGATCGGAGATGCCCATTGTAATTCAACATGATTGTAATGAACTTATCCATATAAAGAGTGGCAAAGTAATGGTAAAAAGAAGCATCAGTTGATTATACTGGAAATATAATTATAAGAATATACTGCAGAGGATTGTTATAATAACTATATTGTAGTTGAATCAAAGGCAGGAAGTAAACTTTCAAGACATTAGCTAGCATTTTGTTTCAACAAATGTTTACAACAGGTGGATTTGATCCTTCTCATTCAAATCAATTAAGTGTGGAGAAGTGCATTGTGGTTCATCTCCTGAGAAAAATTATATTTAATTAAATTATCTTACTGACTTTAACTCATACATTTTAAGTTGTATACATGGAGATAAAATAGACATGTGTGTGAAAGAGAGAGAGCGAGAGACAGAGAGAGAGAGCGTGTGAGAGAGAGAGATCATGAGTGACATTTTCATAGTGCAAAATAATTGTGCAAATAAACATACTAATATTGCAGTGTGATTTAATTAGAAACTTTTCTTCAACAATGTGCGAACCCTCTGGAGTTGATGTCCATGCCCCACGGAAATCTAATTAACATTATAAAAAATCACACAGACACTGTTACCATGGCGCCTCAAGTCGTTATATATTTTATTTTTTTCTTGCACATTTTTCTATTTTCGCATTTGCCTAATGTCTCATACATGCTTTGTTGACTACGAACTTTCTTTACCCAACCGTGGGACAGACTGTCTGTTCCCACACTCAGGACTCTGACTCTCTATTGGTTACACAGACTTTTGGCCTCCCATCCCATTCTAACCACCTCCTGCAGGCTTTGTATTCATGTCACCTGATGAAACTGCTGTACAATATGATCTTGTTACCATCTGATGCACATTCAGATGTCATACATCAGCACTGCAGAGCTCTCCCTGTCCTCTGCCGTGCCTTGATTGTATTACTGTTGATGATATCTGGTAATGTGCATGTACACCCTGGCCCATCTACTGTTGCTGCTGTTGCTAGCCCCAATTCTGACTTGTGCTCTGATATCTGCTTCACTGATTTCTGCTCTCGTAAAAGGCTGGGTTTTCTGCACGTTAACACTAGAAGCTTATTACCAAAAATGGATCAATTGAAAGTGTGGGTTCACAGCTCCAATCCAGATGTCTTGGTCATTACTGAGACGTGGTTAAGGAAGAGTGTTTTGAATACTGATGTTAGCCTTTCTGGTTATAACCTTTTTCTGCAAAACAGATCTTCCAAAGGTGGGGGTGTAGCAATTTTGTGCTCGGTTGTCTCCACCAAGTCTGTCCCCAAACAATTTCATTTGCTGGTTTTAAGTATTAAGGCTTAAATAGCTCTTTGTTGACTGTTGCTGGGTGCTATCGTCCTCCATCAACACCGGCCTGTACCCTACCTGCCCTAAGCTCTCTCCTGGCCCCTTACACTAAGTCTGAATTTGTCCTGCTAGGTGACCTAAAGTGGGACATGCTTAAACCACCTGACCAAGTCCTAAAGCAACGGGACTCCTTAAATCTTTCTCAGATTATTAGCAATCCCACAACGTATGACTCCAAACACCCAGAAAAGGCTACTCTTCTTGATGTTATCCTCACAAATAATCCTGATAGGTATCAGTCTGGTGTTTTCTGTAATGACCTTAGTGATCACTGTTTTACAGCCTGTGTTCGTAATGGCTGCTCAGTGAAACGACCTGTCCTGATTTGTCATAGACGCTTGCTACAAAACTTTAATGAGCAAGCCTTCCTTCATGAACTGGCTTCTGTAAAATGGAATAGAATCAGCTTGATCCCCTCTGTCGAAGACACTTGGACCTTATTTGTTGATATTTTGATATTGTTAAACACGCCCCCATAAAGCAGGTTCAGCCCCTGGTTCGACCGTGATCTTGCAGAGTTACTCCACCTCAAGAATTGCATTTGGTGAAAGGCTCGGCACACGCTTACTCAGGCTGACTGGCTCTCGTTCAGGCAAATGAGAAATAAGTGCACTCAGGCTATCCGGAAGGGCAAAGTTAGTTACTTTAAGGAAAAGTTCTCTCTCTGTGGGTCTAAACCCAAAGAAATTCTGGAAAACGGTTAAAGACCTGGAGAATAAACCCTCCTCCTCACAGCTGCCCATGTCCCTTAAAGTTGATGATGTGGTTGTTACTGACAAGAAGCACATGGCTGAGCTCTTTAATCAACACTTCATTAAGTCAGGATTCCTATTTCACTCAGCCATGCCTCCTTGCCAGTCCAACATTTCCTCATCTGCCACCCCTTCTAATGCAACTATCCCCGATGCTCCTCCCTCTTTTTCCCCTGGAGGCAGTTACTGAGTCTGAGGTACTAAAGGAGCTCCTGAAACTTGACCCCAAAAAAACATCTGGGTCGGATGGTTTAGACCCTGTCTTCTTTAAGGTTGCTGCCCCTATCATCGCCAAGCCTATCTCTGACCTTTTTAACCTGTCTCTCCATTCTGGGGAGGTTCCCATTGCTTGGAAGGCAGCCACAGTTAGTCCTTTATTTAAAGTGGGAGATCAAGCTGATCCTAACTGTTAGAGGCCTATTTCTATTTTGCCCTGTATATCAAAAGTGTTGGAAAAACTTAACTTATACATACAGAACGTCGCTATCGACGGTTTCCAGACCATAAGAGCGGACAGGGATCGCGTCTCTTCCGGTAAGAGTAAGGGTGGTGGGCTGGCTTTGTTAGTTAACAACAGATGGTGTCATCCGAACCATATTACTCTTAAGGAAACGTTTTGTAGCCCGGACATTGAACTGTTAGCCGTTAGCCTGAGACCCTACTATTTACCGAGGGAATTCGTCCCGCCCTCTGCTGACGCAAACGCAGCGTGTGACGTCATCCACTCTGTTATCGCGAGGTTACAGACAGCGCATCCCAGTGCTTTCTTTGCCATTTCGGGGGATTTTAACCATGCATCTCTCTCTTCAACGCTGCCCACGTTCAAACAGTTCGTGAAGTGCCCAACCAGGAATAATAAAACTCTGGACTTGTTATATGCTAATGTGAAGGATGCATACAACTCCACTGCACTCCCTCCCCTCGGTAGATCGGATCACAACCTTGTCCACCTCACCCCACTCTACAGGCCTTTGGTCCAACAGCAGCCTGCAACCACCAGGACTATTAGGAGATGGTCCCCGGAGGCGAATGAGGCCCTACAGGACTGTTTTGAAACAACAGACTGGGATGTGCTCTGTGAGTCTCATGGGGAGGACATCGATGGACTCACTGACTGCATAACAGACTATATTAATTTTTGTGTCTACAAACAATAAACCCTGGGTCACCAAACAATAAACCCTGGGTCACCAGCGACCTGAAGGCCCTGCTGAATGAGAAGAAGAGGGCCTTCAAGGAGAGGGACAAGGACAAGGACAAATTGAAATGCGTCCAGAGGGAGCTGAAGTTGCGGATTGCTGAGGGGAAGAGAGTGTATAAGGAGAAGATGGAGGACAAGCTAAGGCAGAGCCAGGTGAGAGAGGTGTGAAGGTTATGAGAAATATCACTGGCTTCAAAAAGTCAAACAGTGGGCAGAGAGGGGACCCAGGACAGAGCCAATGAGCTGAACCAATTTTTTAACAGGTTTGATACGGGCCCTGTCCACCTCCCTTCCAGCTCCCCAGACCACACACCCTCACGGCTGTCCCACCCCCACTTTGCTCACAACACCTCTGCTGAGACAATCAGTGACCCCACCTCCGCCCCTGCTCCCCCTGGACTGATCCTCAACACACCCCTTCCCCCCACCTGGGCTGGCTTTCACCACCAACCAAGTGAAGAGAGAGCTGGAGAGACTACATCAGTGGAAAGAGGCTCCTGATGCCATCAGCCCAAGGGTGCTTAGGGTCTGTGCTGACCAACTGTGTGGAATACTCCAGCGTCACTTCAACCTTAGCCTGAGCCTGGAAAGGGTCCCTGTGCTGTGGAAAACATCCTGCCTCGTCCCAGTGCCCAAGAAGGCACACCCCACTGTCCTGAATGACTTCAGACCTGTAGCGCTAACATCCCACATCATGAAGACCCTGGAAAGGTTAGTCCTCGCTCACCTCAGACCCCTGGTGTGTACATCACTGGACCCCCTGCAGTTTGCATACCAGCGCAACATCGGGGTGGATGATGCAATCATCTACCTTCTGCAGAGGGCCTACTCTCACCTGGACAACGCAGGTTGC
Source organism: Thymallus thymallus (assembly GCA_023634145.1). Lineage (NCBI taxonomy): Eukaryota > Metazoa > Chordata > Actinopteri > Salmoniformes > Salmonidae > Thymallus > Thymallus thymallus. The sequence goes on along the minus strand of CM042390.1, from coordinate 911,025 downwards.
ACTGTGAGGGTTATGTTTTTTGACTTCTCCAGTGCCTTCAATACCATTCAGCCCCTGCTACTGGGTGAGAAGATGAGGAGGATGAAAGTGGAAGCACCCTTAGTCTTCTGGGTCACGGACTACCTGACCGGTAGGCCATAATTTGTGCGACTACAGAGCTGTGTGTCAGAACGGGCAGTTAGCAACACAGGGGCCCCCCAGGGAACGGAACTGTCCCCCTTCCTGTTCACCCAGTACACCTCAGACTTCAGATATAACTCTGAAACATGCCACCTACAGAAGTTCTCGGATGACTCTGCTATTGTAGGGTGCATCAGGGATGGGCAGGAGGAGGAGTACAGGAGCACAATCAGTGACTTTGTGTTGTGGTGTGAGCAGAACCACCTTCAGCTCAACATCAGCAAAACAAAGGAGATGGTGGTGGACTTCAGGAGAACCAAGGCAGGGGATGGATGTGGAAATGGTTGGGTCATACAAGTTCCTGGGAGTCCATATGGACATCAGGCTGGAATGGGCTGGTAACACCGGGGCCCTGTACAAAAAGGGCCAGAGCCGACTCTACTTTCTGAGGAGGCTCAGGTCCTTCAACGTGTGCAGTAAACTACTGCATACCTTCTACCAGTCTGTGGTGGCCAGTGCCATCTTTTTTGCAGTGGTGTGCAGGGAGCAAACATCAAAGCCGGTGATGCTTCTCGGGTAAATAAGCTGATCAGGAAGGCTAGCTCTGTCCTGGGGATGAGCCTTGACACTCTAGAGGAGGTGGCGGAGAGACGGATCCTTTCCAAACTGCTGGCCATCATGGACAACGTCACCCACCCTCTGCACGCCATGGTTATGACGCAGAGGAGCACTTTCAGTCACAGACTGATCCCACCACGGTGTGCCAGAGAGCGCTACAGGAGGTCCTTCCTGCCGGCGGCTATTAGACTATATAATGCCTCACCGGGGTGCCGTGCCGTCGGCAACATAGATCTGGAACTGTTGGGGTGCTAGGACCTAGTTTAACAATTATGCATCCATCCGTGAGTAACTCTGGTCCGTCAGAACTCATTCACTCAGGACCTATTTATTTATTCATGCAGGTCTGTATATATATACTCATGTACAGTTGTTATATCATATCACGTGCAATATTGCTAGTAATTCTTGGACCTAACTTACGTAGGCATTCACTCAGGAATGCATATTAGTATCCTGTCAGTTGCAGCTTTTCTCATTGCTTTTAGTATATCGAATGTGCAATACGTGCAGTTGTCTGTAATTAAACCCTGCGCACCAATGACTGTATTTTAAGGGAATTACTATTATTACCCCAAATTATATCATACACACATTTAGCTATTAAAGTATCTCTTCCTGTCATTTACCTGTACAGTTTGTGTAACCATGCAAGTATTCACTTATCTGTAAATATAACTGTATACTTACCTGTACAGCTAATTTAACCATGCAAAATGTTCACTTACCTGTTCATTTAGCCAGTCTGTCTATTAAGTAAACTATTATTACCCTCGCTCATATCATACGCATTTTTAGCTACTGAAGTATTTCTCTGCCATCGACCTGTATAGTATAGTTAACCATCCAACATCCACTAATGTATAGTGTACATATTCAGCCAACCACCCATACTATGCATTTTTTTTTGCACCTGCCCTATGTTTTGTTGTAGCTGCTTGACAATGAAAGATCTATCTATCTATCTATCTATCTATCTATCTATCTATCTATCTATCTATCTATCTATCTATCTATCTATCTATCTATCCTATAAAATAATGCCCTGGAATTCTAATATCTTGTCTGCTAAATTAACTAATGCATCCCACAGCCGTATGGCATCGCCACAACAGGGCCTAACATCAGGGCCTAACATCAGGGCCTAACATCAGGACAACTCAGAATACGCTATTCTGTTCTTCTGAAATATTTTCTACATATCATGTTTCTTTAGACCTGTCTAAAATAAATAATGGATTTATTGTGAAGGTGTAGGTTATATTACATGGATTTATTGTGAAGGTGTAGGTTATATTACATGGATTTATTGTGAAGGTGTAGGTTATATTACATGGATTTATTGTAAAGGTGTAGGTTATATTACATGGATTTATTGTGAAAGTGTAGGTTATATTACATGGATTTATTGTGAAAGTGTAGGTTATATTACATGGATTTATTGTGAAGGTGTAGGTTATATTACATGGATTTATTGTGAAAGTGTAGGTTATATTACATGGATTTATTGTGAAGGTGTAGGTTATATTACATGGATTTATTGTGAAGGTGTAGGTTATATTACATGGATTTATTGTGAAGGTGTAGGTTATATGACATGGATTTATTGTGAAGGTGTAGGTTATATTACATGGATTTATTAGACTTTTTAAAATGTAGATGATCCAAAGGTCTGCATCAGTGGCTTGTAGGATATGTGCGGAAGCCAGGAGATACTAAATGTATTTATGTTAATTAACGGTCAATTACAGTGAGACCGGCAGTTATTTGCTTGACAATCACTGGCTGACTAAATGTAATGACCACCTGAGCCCTACTCTTGTCCATTGCAATCAGATTGGCTTTATTTGGAATCGCAAGGCTTCTGTTAATGTTATAAGATTGCTACATACAGTACTGTATTATAAATCTTGCTACAAATATTTAATATCTTGCTGCAGTACTTTCACTGGATGCAATGAAGGCATTTGTCTGTCTTGAATGGCCATCTCCATGGTCTGTTCTGGAGGCTATGGTCTTCTTTTAATGATAAAGGTGTTCTATGCCAATCCAAGAGCGATGGTTTTGACAGGTAACACTCTCCTCTATTTCCTGTCTCTAGAGGAAGTCACCAGGGATGCCCACTGTCACCTCTGCGTTTCTCCTTCTTTTTTTAGCCTTTAGCTCAGACTGTACGTCAGTTTACCCTTTTCTCGCCGATAACAATTCACAATACTCATCATCATATCTCTCTATATGCCGATGATGTATTGCTGTTTGTTGAGGGTGATCTATAACTATTCCTCATCTGTTATCAATATTTGATCATTTTGGCAGTTTATCAGGCTTTACAATGTAAGCTATGCTTTGGTCCCATTGTAACACATCTGTTTACTACCTGGTGCGCCACAGAAAAAATATGTAATATCTCATGCAAATGGCATGTCGGTTCCCCTATTTTCAACAACTCAGGTCTTTTACTTGGTCATCGACCAATACGTTTCGTGGATTACATTAAGCCTCAATGGAAGGATAGGGGAATTAATGTACTTTTTAATTGTATTTTTATTTAACCTTTATTTAACTAGGCAAGTCAGTTAAGAACACATTCTTATTTACAATCATGGCCGGTTGTGATACAGCCTGGACCACCCAGTACTGGGTGATATCTATGGGGATGACGGCCTTCATTCAATCCAAAACCTTAAAGACAGTTTTAATCTACTGTACCTGGTTCATCATTTTCTTTTATTTTTAACAGCTGAGGTCTGCCTTCAGGGCTCATGGTGTTCCTCAGCTTTGACGTTACATCCTATGCATACGTTTTAGAGTTTATGGAGAAAAACAAAGGGTCTAGTTTCCAAAATGTAGCATTTTTTACTGTCAACGTATAAACCTCTTCCTTTGTGTAAAAGAGACCTTCCAGGTTTGGATCAATGTTTTAGTTTGGACTGTGTGTGGTCTAATATTCAACAAGCTTCTTGGAATCCTGATCACCAACAGATCCATTATAATTTTGCACAAAGGACTTATCTAACTAGTCAGCTGTTTCATATGAACATTTTGAATGATGCTTCCTGTACATTGTGCCCTGATGTTAATGGTAATCTTTGCACTATACACAATTCGGTAACACTTCATTTAAAGTATAGCGTCATAACACCTTATAACACCGCCATAACCATGTCATAACAGATGCCATAACATGTCATAACCTGTCATAACTACAAAAATGTCACTGCATGAGTGAATTACCTTTAAAACAGACATCCTAATTAATCCCCCCCCCCCCCCCCCCACTTGCTTTCAGTAATGACTAGCCCTCACAACACAAAACCAAAAACCTTGAATCACTGGAAACACCTGTTTATGTTCCTCTCCCAACAGCTATCAAACGCAGACCCAGGTACACTGTGCGAGAAGACAAAAAACAGCAGGGTTGCAGTCAACTTTTCGAAGAAGGTACACAAGGACACAAAAAAAGTGGCTACTCTTTTATTGAGTTCACAAAGGTCTTTAAATAAAGGGTTTGCTAGCCATCAGGCCGTTCAATGCTCAGTGTGTTGAAACTGGCAGCTTGGGCTTATCATTCTCTCTATCCCCTGGGGAGATGCTCTGGTCAGTCTGAAGCCCACCTGTTGCAGTGGAAAGACAATCATTTCACCATACATTTGCCTCGACCAGGTGCTCCTCGCAAGATTTCTGACAGAGGAGTGAAAAGAATAATCAGAAGGACCACTTGTGGAGAGCTTCAAAAAGACCTGCAATTAGCAGGTACGGTTGTCTCAAAGAAAACAGTAAGTCATGCACTCCACCGCCACGGCCTGTATGCACGCTCACCACGCAAGACTCCATTGTTGAAAAAAAATTATGTTGAAGCTTGTTTAAAGTTTGCTGCAAAACATTTGGAAAAGCCAGTGAAATACTGGGAGAATATAGTGTGGTCAGATGAGAGCAAAATTGAAGTGTTTGGATGTCATAATACACACCATGTTTGGAGGAGAAATGGCACTGCACATCACCCTAAAAACACCATACCAACAGTGAAGTTTGGAGGTGGGAACATCATGGTATGGGGCTGCTTTTCAGCAAATGGTACTGGCAAACTTCACATAATTGAAGGAAGGATGAATGGGCAAATTTACCGAGACATTCTTGACAAAACTCTGCTGCCATCTACCAGGATGATGAAGATGAAACGAGGGTGGACATTTCAGCAAGACAATTATCCCAAACACACAGCCAAGGAAACTCAATTGGTTTCAAAGAAAGAAAATAAAGCTGCTAGAATGGCCCAGCCTATCACCTGACTTAAATCCCATTGAAAATCTATGGAAAGAACTGAAGATCAAGATTCATAGAAGAGGCCCACGAAACCTTCAAGATTTGAAGACTGTTTGTGTGGAAGAATGGGCCAAAATCACACCAGAGCAATGCATGCGACTAGTTTGTCCATACAGGAGGCGTCTTGAAGCTGTCATTACCAACAAAGGCTTTTGTACAAAGTATTAAATAAATATCAGTAAGTGTGTTCAATACTTTTTCCCTGTGTCATTTCACATTATTACACACAACTTAATTTTTGAACTTATTTGTTTTGGTTTCTTTGTATGTATGGATTACTTGGGTTGTTACCAACATCTGGTGAAAATTTCATGTCAATAGCACCTTTGGAAATATATTTACTGAGAAAAATGGTGACGTGTTAAATACTTATTTCACCCGCTGTATATTCGTCCAGATGAGGTTCGCCATTATTGCATAATCAAGGGAATTAAAGCCAGTCCGACTCAACTTGACCTCTCCCCTCTGGTTGCAGCAGATAGACCGATCTTCTTGACTTAGTTAATTTACTTCGTTTTTGGAGAACATCTTCTGTCCTCTATGAAATATTGAAAAGGCTGGTTTGCAGACAGGACTCCATAATTTATGGGTTTAAAATGAAAAAATAAAATCTGTCAGACCAGGTTGGGCATTTATTTTTTATTAATCTAAAAAATGCACTCAATAATTGAGCTATGCGCGCACACACACACGCACATGCACACACACACACACACACACTGGCTTCTGACAGCTGGGCAGGGGCTGTGAGTGAGTGACTTACAGGGCGGTTGTCACAATGACCATAAACTGTTAATTGGATCGGCATCTGTTGATTACACCCATGGCCCATTCTTATGAAGGTTCTGACCTTTTGCCGTCTCAGGTTCATCAGTGTAGCACTGTGGAACGGCGCTGCTGCAAAATACCCAGGGTGCTTTGTGGCTTAATGAGTGTGATGGTTCATTCGGCTCTTGTAGCAATGCCTCTCTGAAAACTGTTTTTGGAGCCGGATTCTATGGTGTGGTAGCGGAGCGGCATCCACAGTCACAATTTTTTGCTTTTCTGTCTTAGAACTTCTGAGGAATCAGCAAATGGGGCTAATTGTATTTCAGAGCACTTTCAAATCAAACCGTCCTCGCCAGATGATCAGCCATTACCACAAACGGGTCAGCCGTTACCACAAACGGGTCAGCCATTGCCGCAGACGGGTCAGCCATTACCGCAGACGGGTCAGCCATTACCGCAGACGGGTCAGCCATTACCGCAAACTGGTCAGCCATTACCGCAAACTGGTCAGCCATTACCACAGACGGGTCAGCCATTACCACAGACGGGTCAGCCATTACCACAGACGGGTCAGCCATTACCACAGACGGGTCAGCCATTACCACAGACGGGTCAGCCATTACCACAGACGGGTCAGCCATTACCACAAAATGCCTCTTCTACGTTTTCTTTTGTTGTAAACTGATAATGATCTGATTGGCTGGATATCCTGATTTGCATGCTTCCTTAAAGAATCCTTGGAGTGACATTGAAATTAAAGCCCCTGATGAATAATATCCACTGTATCAAATAAGAGAATCTCCCTGATCTGATAATATTGTACAGCCCATGATGATATGATTTATTTAGCTATAATGGTTGGGTATTATGATATACCAATAACAAAACAACAACTAAATTGATTAAATGTCTAAATAACATTAGGTTGGTGATCGGATACTTGATATTTAGCACTGCCACAAAATGGTTGCCTGCCAGCCCAACCTGTTAACTGCTAAGCCACTGGTCCTCTTTACATTCTAACTGTACATTAATATGTGGAAAACAATATAATTACCTCTTCTAATGGATTACAAATGTTTATTTGTATTAAAATAGTTACTAGACCCATTAACAATGCAGCTTTAAACCTTAACACATTCAATGGGAGTGAATCAAGGCACTGTTGTAGACTTGGTCTCTATCAATACGGAGGTTGTAAAACAGCAGAAAACGACAGAGCCCAGCCCAACGTTGGCCCAGCCCAGAGGAGCTGTTAGACTGATGGAAAACGACAGAGCCCAGCCCAACGTTGGCCCAGCCCAGAGGAGCTGTTAGACTTATGGAAAACGACAGAGCCCAGCCCAACGTTGGCCCAGCCCAGAGGAGCTGTTAGACTGATGGAAACCGACAGAGCCCAGCCCAACGTTGGCCCAGCCCAGAGGAGCTGTTAGACTGATGGAAAACGACAGAGCCCAGCCCAACGTTGGCCCAGCCCAGAGGAGCTGTTAGACTGATGGAAAACGACAGAGCCCAGCCCAACGTTGGCCCAGCCCAGAGGAGCTGTTAGACTGATGGAAAACGACAGAGCCCAGCCCAACGTTGGCCCAGCCCAGAGGAGCTGTTAGACTGATGGAAAACGACAGAGCCCAGCCCAACGTTGGCCCAGCCCAGAGGAGCTGTTAGACTGATAGTTCTAACTTGTAGTTATTGTTTAGCTACACGTTGCTGGTTTCTGCTCTGAGCAATCAGAGTATCTGTGTTCAATAGTGCATACTGTTTCACTGTCACACTATTAGCATACAACTACAGTATAATTTCAGTCAACCTAGTGGTGTTTACTTCAGTCTAATGTGCAGCAGTAGGTGTAGGTTCTGTTTATTAGCATGTTTTACATACAGTAGATGTTCCTCCCTGTCAGTCCATCTTAGTAGCTGGTCTTATTCTATCATATGCTATTGTAGCGAACACGTCATCATGTATTAGTACTGATATTAATTATTTTGTTATTTTCATGTCTTACATACTAGTTCTATTATGTGTTAAGGCTGCAACTCTTAATGCTGTGGTAAATGCTCACACATTCAGGTGTTAGCGGATTTCTTTGCTTCATTTTCAACACACAGTATGCATATGGCATGGCTGCCAATATTGCATGGTGGGAGCACGTGCTGTTTAGACTGTAACCATCACCTAGGTGAATGTTGTGCTTCTTCATGCATGGCTGTATGTTCTGTATCATCTGCACATAATCGCTATCACATGGTTGCTATTATTGCTTTCGCAAGAGTACACAGTGTGGTTGTGGTGACTTGGAGGGCAACACTAGCGATCCCTTCCACAGAATCTGCTGGAGCATTGCAGTACGACGGCACATCATTTTAGAATAGTAGTAAGCTAGTTAATGTGTGTTATCATGCCTGCTTGTACCTGCGTATGCAGGCATCTTATACCTTGATGCAGCTCACTGAGCGTTACTCACGCTACATGAACTGTTCAGCAGTCGAGCAGCGTGATATCTTGTGCTACTTGAATGCCGTTTGTCTGTCGTCGGCTAAACATGTTCTGGGTCTTTTCATCACACGTTACATTCACAGGAGTAACCTTTCTTCCTCAGATTTTAAGTGATCACCCTGGACCTTGGTTGGGGAAGCTGACGCCGTATAGCTGTGCAATGTCTAATCAAGGCTTGCTATAGTTTCAGCCATGTTGGATGGGCAGTAGATCTAGCATTACCTAGCATGTGGTGGGCTTGCTAAACACCCACATGGCGATCAGTGTGGGTGATCAAGCGTTAATTTCTTCTTATAAGAAGGTCTGTTAGAGCTTTTTCAGACAATCTTATATGCAGACTTATTCTAGTAATCTATGGAGTCTATTTCTCTCATTATCAGGTCATCATTTATGTTTCCCTCATGGCTTACCAGTTATACCGTCAGACATAGCCTTTAGCTCAGGTAAACTATTTGTAGGTTTAGGTTTTGATTATAAGGTTATTTAGATAAGGTGGGCATGTAGCTAACGTTTACTTGTGCGTTTGGGGATTTGTTAGTAATACTGTATTAAGTTGTACAACTGACGTTCAACACATTTGGCACAATGGTTCTGATACAACAGAGAGCTTTTCTGCACAAAAATAATTACACAAACATTGTGGCGACACAGCTCTGTCGTATCACATCAATATCTGTTGTATTATAACCATTGTATAAAATGTGTTGTCCAACCTAAGTGTGTATGGGGCCTTACATCTTGTGACGCACATCATCATTCCAAGAGGCGTCACTACAGACAACCTGGTTCAAACCTGTTTCACGACTGGGCGTGACTGGGAGTCCCATCGGGCGGCGCACAATTGGCCCAGCGTCGTCTGAGTTTGGCCGGTGTAGGCCGTCATTGTAAATAAGAATGTGTTCTTAACTTGACTTGCCCAGTTAAATAAAGATTAAATAATTGTATTTTTATTGAAAAGGACTTAAAAATGTACACAAACCACTTGGGGAACATTTGCAACATAGATAGATGGATAGATGGATAGATGGATGGATGGATGGATGGATGGATGGATGGATGGATGGGTGGGTGGATGGATGGATGGGTGGGTGGATGGGTGGATGGGTGGGTGGATACTTTATTGATGGGCGGTATTGGAGAGTACAAAATGGTCACTCATTTTAAGTGAAACTACATTAGTGAAACTTAATAAAGCCTTCACAGAATTTAAAATCACATTTAATGAGTTCATGAAGAAGATATTTATAAGCGTCCAGAAAATATTGCCATCACCTCGTGACAGCTGTTATGAAGTGATTCATCATGTGACACGTAACATTCATTCCCCATTGGGCAGCACTTAAATCATAAATCATCTCATGTCAGCTGCCACGAAGCATGACAGTCTTAATGAACACTTCATAAATCACTCATGTTTCGCACATAAAGCCAAGGTGTATAGTTTACTTGGCTTTATGGAGTTATACTAAAGCTGTACACATATAAATAGTACAACACGTATCCATTTCAATCCATTGTGTTATTATGTAAAACATCTCTTTGATGCAATCCTAAATGTCTTTGCAGCCAGAACAACCTCTCATGGCTTGCTAGCGTTGAGACACATATTTGTGTTACAACATACAGTATGGTGACATACCTCAACAGTCACATACTTCATCGCCACGTAATGTGAACATGATTCAAGTGTCACTGTCACCAGTGAGGTGATGTGGAAACCTTTCCACTCTGAACTGGATTACATTCTGTGGACTCCCTGAAGCATAACTGTCTAGTAGCACTCTGACTAACCTCGCTCTTAGCATCGATGCCTACAGCTTAAAGAGTAGTGATGATGTGGTACGCTTGACTGGCTATTCTCTTCTCAACCATTCTTTGTGGGTGTTTACACCTGCCGATCAAGATGATCCAATCTCTATCTGTTCATCGCTCAATGCGTCTCAAATGTGGCTATACAAATGTGTTGTTCAATCTGATTACAATTGGAATTTATCAGCAATTCTGAATTGACCCCAAATCACAGATTCTTACCTAACATGAACCTTCATTGTGTCAAAAACAGCCCAAGACAAATGTTTTAGTATGGCCTGCTATCTTCACTTCATATTAAATTGTGACTTGGCTGACAGGAAATTGAGTTCTGTTGAAGGATACATAGAGATGAATCTTGGGGCAAACTAGCGGAGAGTTCATCTTAAAGAAAAGTCTGATTACTAAGTACGAAGAAGTCTAAGAAGTACACAGAAGGTTAAACAGGCGCTTTGTCCTCTAATACCATGTTAGTACAATGAATAAACTACCATGGTACTATCATGGTACTACCATGGTACTATCATGGTACTATCATGGTACTATAATGGTACTATAATGGTACTATAATGTCACTACCATGGTACTATCATGGTACTACCATGGTACTATCATGGTACTATCATGTCACTAGCATGGTACTATCATGGTACTATCATGTCACTAGCATGGTACTATCATGGTACTACCATGGTACTATCATGGTACTATCATGTCACTATCATGGTACTATCATGGTACTATCATGTCACTAGCATGGTACTATCATGGTACTACCATGGTACTATCATAGTACTATCATGTCACTAGCATGGTACTATCATGTCACTAGCTATATCATGTCACTATCATGTCACTAGCATGGTACTATCATGGTACTATCATGGTACTATCATGTTTTTTGGTCACTAGCTATAATGGTTCAAAAATGAACCATGGTATTACAATGAAAAGAAGCGTGTCAAGCAACCACAAGAGCGAGCGGCTCCCTCCTGCAACACCCCTAGACTATAAATACTGAAAATGCCAAAGATCAGGCTACCATATGTGACTCACCACCTGGATTCGGTCTTGTGTAGCAAAATGTTTTATATTGGATAAAAGTAGAGACTCAGAGCTACAAAATGGTGTATCATACAGTACAGTTGAGGAACAATGTGAAGGTAATTCTGCTTTGAAAGTTGATAAACTTGTAAACTCACTTTTGAGAAAAGGGCTTTTGAAAGCTCTCCTTTGTCTACCCCATTCAGCATTGTTCCCACCCTCTTAAGCCTTAGCCCCACCCATCTCTTTAAGGATTCACATGTGAGGTCATGTACTAAACATTGAGTAGTGTAGTAAAGATTAACAATAAGTGGTAGTAACCTACAATAAGGGAACAATTCCAGGTAAACAGAAAGTGTCCAGATACAAATATTTTATAAATATTAGATGACGCTTACCCAGACACACTTGTCCAAATTGCTGGTACAACATCCAGTGATGGAAAAAGTACCAAATTCCTTATATTAAACCAGACGGGACAATTTATTTTATTTGTTTTTATTGATGGATAGCCAAGGGCACACTCCAACACTCAGACATAATTTACAAACAAAGCATGTGTGTTTAGTGAGTCCGCCAGATCAGATGCAGCAGGGATGACCAGGGATGTTCTCTTAATAAGTGTGTGAATAGGAACATTTTCCTGTCAAAATGTAACAAGTACTTTTAGTTGTCAGGGAAAATGTATGGAGTAAAGAGTACATTATACTTGCATATGCAGTAAATTCATCAATATATTACCAACCAACCTCTTTTGACCTTGGGGGGTTTATTTATTTCATGCATTATACTGCCATTCTACCATGGTAATGTACAATTAATAAAGATGGTACCATATGATAATTGTTGGTACCATTTATCATAATTGTGAGTTACCATGGTAGAATTTATAATGAAAGTTAAAACCATGGCATTTCCATGGTCCACATCTATACCCTCCTAAGTGGCGCAGTGGTCTAAGATACTGCATCTCAGTGGACAATCTGGTTCGAATCCAGACTGATTGGGGGTCCCATAAGGCGGCGCACAATTGGCCCAGCGTTGTCCGAGTTTGGCCGGTGTAGGCCGTCATTGTTAATAAGAATTTGTTCTTAACTGACTTGCCTAGTTAAATAAAGGTTAAATAAAAATATGTACAGCGGGTGAAATAAGTATTGAACACGTCAACATTTTTCTCAGTAAATATATTTCCAAAGGTGCTATTAACATGGATTGCTTTTTAATTACTGATAGTTTTCAGCTGTTGTCTTGGCTTTTTGCACCTCCCTTTCTGCATGTGTTCAATACTTTTTCCCTGTGTCATTTCACATTATTACAGATAACTTAATTTCTGAACTTATTTGTTTTGGTTTGGCTTTGTATGTATGGATTACTTGGGTTGTTACCAACATCTGGTGAAAATTTCATGTCAATAGCACCTTTGGAAATATATTTACTGAGAAAAATGTTGACGTGTTCAATACTTATTTCACCCGCTGTATATATATATATATATATATATATATACACATACACCATAGTAAAAATTAGGCAATACCATGGTATTATTTAGGTGCATGGCAATACCATCATACTTCAAAGCTAAAACCATGGTACATTTCCATGATTCAGACTATACCATGGTACAGTATAAGTGAAAGTACAATGGTACATTTTTGTAAGGAACCGGCTACTGCCGCTAGACAGAGAGTCACTATCAGGATCCTTCCCTCCAACCTCGATCTGCACCTCTAGGTAATACTATGGTAACAGGGTAAATAAATAGTATTATTAGACTTGAGGTAAATATCTACTGAGGTGACAAACAACAGTTGATACATTCCTTATGTAACTGGTTATTTGCCGGTAAGCTACAGCAAAAGGACATGGAACCCAAGATTCTCTCTAACAAAAAGGGACTGAACAAAGATTCTAACGAAAAGGGACTGAACAAAGACTCTATCTAACAAAAAGGGACTGAACAAAGATTCTCTCTAACAAAAAAGGGACTGAACAAAGATTCTCTCTAACAAAAAGGGACTGAACAAAGACTCTATCTAACAAAAAGGGACTGAACAAAGATTCTCTCTAACAAAAAGGGACTGAACAAAGACTCTATCTAACAAAAAGGGACTGAACAAAGATTCTATCTAACGAAAAGGGACTGAACAAAGATTCTCTCTAACAAAAAGGGACTGAACAAAGACTCTATCTAACAAAAAAAGGGACTGAACAAAGATTCTCTCTAACAAAAAGGACCTGAACAAAGACTCTATCTAACAAAAAGGGACTGAACAAAGATTCTATCTAACGAAAAGGGACTGAACAAAGACTCTATCTAACGAAAAGGGACTGAACAAAGATTCTCTCTAACAAAAAGGGACTGAACAAAGATTCTATCTAACAAAAAGGGACATTTGAATTTGACTTTATTCTGGTAAGGTCCACTGATTAGAAATCCTATTCAAGGTTTTGCTTGTCTAACATCTACCGCGCAGTTCCTCTCACACAGTAACTTGGCCATGCTCAACCATTCCTTATCAGTAGCTACATGCACTATGATTGCCACTGTCAACAAATGCAGCGTAAGGAGATTCAATAAAAGGCATACTGTACTGTATGGATCACGGGAGCAGACTATTAAGTCAGGCTTTATTAAGATGTCTCTCGTTCAGAGAGAAAAAACATGCTTCTTTTAATTCAAATATCAACAGCATACCCAATGAGATATTAGATTAATTTAAATGTACATTCCCTCTTGAAACCTTTAATAAAAAAATACATTCCTTTTGCGATCAGTGCATTTGGGGAAAAAAACATATGATTATTAGTCTACTGCTCTCACAGCCTCACTCTCACAGCTAATTCAATTCTGCTCAATGTATTCTGTAGTCTCTTTACAATAAGTCCCAATAACTTAGGAACCCTCTTTGTCACCAACTACAATGAATACATACTCAACGACAGAAATACTGAAATTCCCTAATTGAAACTCAAAAGGGATGCATTGGTCGTTTAAATTTGTTAGGTACAGTCTGATATTATATTCAGAAGAATGGAAATAAGATGTGAAACACAACATAGGACCATTGCATAGAAGAGAAAAGTTTAATATCCCAGTAGTAAAAACAAATAGACAAGATACTGGTATGTGGGATTCAGTCTTTTCAAGTCAACTGAAGTGAAACTCACACCAGCTCTTTCAGAAAGTGGACTTTTCTGCATAAAATGCTGACGTCGTGTACTGGCAATACAAATATGACAAAGAAGTGCAAGTGAGTGTAGGACAACTGCAGATGACAACAGTGTACATGACAGCTGGATGAAAATGCTGACCTCAGCTTTTGGCTTTACAACTTGGTTCAAGCTCGAGCAGGGTAAAAGGAGTTATGTGACAAAATATTAACTTTTTAAGTGAGAGGGTAAAATCCCAGGCCTTGTAGACATTGTTTTGCTGGTGTACTAAAGCTAACTAGTTTTACTGAAATTCTGTGTGTCTCTTTCTGTGAATAAACTTCTGATTAGGTTTCTAAAAGGAGAAAATAAAACCAGTATAAAGTCACCGTATGACGACGCCACAAAACACGTCACAATGACATCATTACTATCAGTTTTGCCCTGATAAGTATAGGATGTAATATGGGATAATATTTTTGAAGTGTGAATTCACTGACTGGCCTGGATATCAACTGAAATGGAGTCTGATAATGCTGGAACAAGACCATGTTTTGGTTGAAAAACAATGGTTCTGCATGAACTATTTATGCTTTAACAGGAAGGAAAGTTGGATGTGGATAAGTTATTTATTTGCACAGGGATTATTTTCACTTCATGTTGAGGCATTCAATTCCCTTTGTTTCACCCTTTTATATGAGTTTTCATGTTTATAATAATGTTAACAGTTGTATGAGCCGCTGGTGGAACAATACACATACCAGAGTTTAAACAAACATCTAACCAAAAGCATCAAAACAACAAAATAATATATGACAGGTAAAAATTAGATGATGACTGGAGAAAGTAGTAAGGTAGGCTAAATTGGACAACGTACTATTTCAATGTGTCCCTCAAAACAAAGTTGCGGTATTGGTTAGTGATGGGCATTCCAAGGCTTTTCGCAGAGCCTGCTCATTTGGCTGGATGGAAGGAATTTAAATGGTCCAAAAAGAAAGACTGGGACAGATCAAAAGTCATTCAGCCTATGACACTGAAATTGTAATCACACAGTACTTTTATTTCCGTTGCCTGCTCTCCCAAATGTTTTAAGTCATGATAACATGGAAATTGAGTTATCAAAAAATACGAGTTATCAATGTGGGCAACATGCAGGGTTGGGAAGGTTACTTTCTAAATGTAACACGTTACAGTTACTAGTTACCTGTTCAACATTGTAATCAGTAAAATAACTTTTGGATTACCCAAACTCAGTACCGTAATCTGATTACATTCAGTTACTTTTAGATGACTTTCCCCTTAAGAGACATTAGAAGAAGACCAACATGTATGTTACCAATAGAACAACATCTATTACAGGATAAATCAATGTTAAAGTTTACATAGCTGGCTTTATATGGATGTTACATGTTACTTTATGGGTTGGTTATGGAGGCTTCTAACCCATCACTTTCTACTACATATAATAATATGATTAAATTATATCTTTACATTAAAAACCAAAGTCTATCAGAATTACAGTCATTCCAATAAATGTTATACCCCTTGATCTTCAAGAATAGGACTTGGAAATATGGAAGTATAGATTATCCAAATTGTTTTACCTGATCATGATCCCAAAACTAAGCACTTATTATCCAGCCCTACTCTGTTGTTTATGATGTTGTTGTCATGGAGACTGATTGGGCTCATTGATTCCAGTAGAAAATAAATGCTGCACTCATGGAATGGAATGTTTTACCAAGAGTGTGCAAAGCTGTCATCAAGGCAAAGGTGGCTACTTTGAAGAATCTAAAATATGAAATATATTTTGATTTGTTTAACACTTTTTTGGTTACTACATGATTCAATATGTGTTATTTCATAGTTTTGATGTCTTCACTATTATTCTACAATGTAAAATCAAGAAAAACACTTGAATGAGTAGGTCTGTATACAGTTAAAGTCTGAAGTTTACATACACTTAGGTTGAAGTCATTAAAACTCATTTTTCAACCACTCCACATATTTCATGTTAAGAAACTATAGTTTCATGTTAACAAACTATCTACTTTGTGCATGACACAAGTAATTCTTCCAACAATTGTCAAGTACAATCAATCCCAGAACAACAGCAAAGGACCTGTTGGAGGAAACAGGTACAAAAGTATCTATATCCACAGTAAAACGGGTCCTATATCGACATAACCTGAAAGGCCGTCCAGCAAGGAAGAAGCCACTGCTCCAAAACTGCCATTAAAAAGCCAGACTATGGTTTGCAACACCATCCCAACTGTGAAGCACGGGGGTGACAGCATCATGTTGTGGGGGTGCTTTGCTGCAGGAGGGACTGGTGCACTTCACAAAATAGATGGCATCATGAGGAAGGAAAATTATGTGGATATATTGAAGCAACATCTCAAGACATCAGTCAGGAAGTTAAAGCTTGGTCGCAAATGGGTCTTCCAAATGGACAATGACCCCAAGCATACTTCCAAAGTTGTGGCAAAATGGCTTAAGGACAACAAAGTCAAGGTATTGGGGTGGCCATCACAAAGCCCTGACCTCAATCCTATAGAAGGCTTAACGAAACGTTTGACCCAAGTTAAACAATTTAAAGGAAATGCTACCAAATACTGTATGTAAACTTCTGACCCATTGGTGATGAAAGAAATAAAAGCTGAAATAAATCATTCTCTCTACTATTATTCTGACATTTCACATTCTTAAAATAAAGTGGTGATCCTAACTGACCTAAGACAGGGAATTTTTACTAGGATTAAATGTCAGGAATTGTGAAAAACTGATTTTAAATGTATTTGGCTAAGGTGTATGTAAACTGAGTTTAAATGTATTTGGCTAAGGTGTATGTAAACTTCTGACTTCAACTGTATATAATTTATGAATCCAGAAATGGATAGAAGTGTGGATCAGAAGTGTGCAAATGTGAGCATGTGTCCATTAGAACTATGGATTTAATTTTTTATTAGCATGAATTAGATTGAGCAATAAAAGCCCCACTGTTATTCCATAGGCTTGGATCCGCACTATGCAGCTGTTGAAAGAGTGCATTTTTCACTGGCTGTCCACTGGTTTCAAAAACAATGATTGATAGGCAGCTTAAACTTCTTGAATTCAACCATTATTGTGTTCAAATACACATTTAGATTTGTGAACAGCCTTCCACAATCCGCAAGGCACAAATAGCTAAATGAGAGAGCAGCAGTGTGATTCACATCAAAGCGCTATGTAGATATCAACAATAAGTGATATCCGTATCGCCGTCATCCTTACCTCGAAGCGTTTATTCAAGTTGGATAATCTTTGGATGCCGAGAGCAGTCGCACCATTGGAAGACATAGCTTGGACTGTAGCCTACAAAAGCCTATTCCTGCTCTTTTCCCGCGATCCATAAAACACATTTGGTGTGTCATCATAGAGGTCTCTGATTGGTGGTCATCATGTGGTGTGTCATCATAGTGGTCTCTGACTTGTGGTCATCATGTGGTGTGTCATCATAGTGGTCTCTGACTTGTGGTCATCATTTGGTGTGTCATCATAGTGGTCTCTGACTTGTGGTCATCATGTGGTGTGTCATCATAGTGGTCTCTGACTTGTGGTCATCATTTGGTGTGTCATCATAGTGGTCTCTGACTTGTGGTCAGACTCGCTCAGGTGGAACAAACTTATAGTTGTGCCGCTACTGCATCCTAGTGAACATTTGATTTGTTTTAGCTCATCTTTGACTGAAAGATGTCAGCCAGCTTGTTGGTCGTTTTCTCTCTCCTTGCATCTGGCTATCAGGGACATTTCGGAAGGTTGTGGCTGTTTTTACTTTATGGTAAAATGCATATTGTGGGGAATATCTCAGGGAACATCATCACTAAACAAACAGACAAGAAAACAGGCCTGGTAACGAGATGAATCACCAGATAGCTAGCTAGCGCGCAGATTATCAAATTCCTTACGAAAACTTACATTTGTGTCTTTTTTCCATGCTGATTTCAATGTCATTGAGAGAACAGAGAAGTGTAAATATATTTTCTCCAAAATGACACAATACATTATTTGCCATACATTTTCTGGGCACAAAATAATCTGAAACAAAACCAAAACAGCTAATGAATCCAACAAATGTGTAGAGTCACAAGTTTGATCTAGTAATTGCTTGCTATGCATATGGAAAATAGACAGAGTGGATTCGGAAAGTATTCAGACTCCTTGCCACTTTCCACATTTTGTTACATTACAGCCTTATTCTCAAGGCTTAAAAATCCTTCTTTAACCTGTTTCCTCTCCTTCATCTACACTGATTGACATGGATTTAACATCAATATGGGATCATAGCTTTCACCTGGATTCACCTGGTCAGCCTATGTCATGGAAACAGCAGTGAACAGTGTTCTTAATGTTTTGTATACTCAGTGTATACATTACATTAAAACATTTGCCAAACAACCATGCTGTGTTGAACCTCAGAACCTCAAGTTTTTTATTCAATTTCTCCTTCATGGCAAAATTTGCTTGTTAGGTCCCTCTTAAATGCCAGTGGGATATGGAACGCCATTTGGTCTAACACTGTTTGACGCGTCAAATAAGCTTGTTGACCAATCAGGTCCTGAATATGACTGCGCGTCACATAATAATTTAACACGTTCATTAATGTTTTACATAGTTACTAGACATTGATTATACTTTGACTCATATGTCACAGCAAATCACCTATACATATACAATACGCTATGAGTCATAGATTTTGTCACTGATGATCTTCATTTGCATAAAGGTCATTAGGACCCTGGCCAATTCTCTAGCTGCTCATTCTCTCAGGTACCGATGAAAGACGTTCACTTACTGTTCTTCTGAGGTAAAATTATGTGCTAAAAGAACAAGGATTATTTTTTACCCCTTTTCTCCCCAATTTCGTGGTATCCAATTGGTAGTTACAGTCTGTCCAGGCGCTGCAAACCCCGTAAGGACTCAGGAGAGGTGAAGGTTGAGGGCGGTGCGTCCTCCGAAACACGACTGCTTATTGACACAATGCCCACTTAACCCGAAAGCCAGCTGCACCAACGTGTTGGAGGAAACACTGTACACCATGTCAGGTGACCATGTCAGCGTGCATGCGCCTGGCCAAACCCTCCCCTAACCCAGACGACATTGGACCAATTGTGTGCTGCCTCATGGGTCTCCTGGTCACGGCCGGCTGCGATACAGCCTGGAATCGAACAAGGATCTGTAGTGGCACAGCTAGCACTGAGTTTATTCTCAAATTATTGCCATTTTTTAAAGTACCAACCCACATTTTTTCTTATATTTTTCTCTTCACTTTCTCTTCCATAATTTTCGGATATCCATGCCGGTCAAAGCTTAGCAAACTAGATACAATTATTCAGTGTGCAAATACCAAAACATAATGAAGCTAGTAGCCATTAGCTAACCTATAATTAGCTGTAGCTGTCTGCAAAAGTGAACTACTTTTTGCCCTCTCTGTGAGAAAGAAACCTTCCCTGAGTTTGAGCTTCCAAAACAAGGTAATGAAGGCGGTACCTTATGACATTGCAAGACTAGGTGCCCAATCAGAATGAATTTGGGGATTTTAAGTACTAAATATTACATTATTAAGTCCCCACTCAGTCACCCCGTAGAGCTGGCCCCGTAGAGCTGGCCCCGTAGAGCTGGCCCCGTAGAGCTGGCCCCGTAGAGCTGGCCCCGTAGAGCTGGCCCCGTAGAGCTGGCCCTGGGTACATTTGTATTTGTATTTATTAAGGATTCTCATTCGCTGCCAAGGCAGCAGCCACTCTTCCTGGGGTCCAGCAACATTAAGGCAGTTATATACAATACAAAATATTACAAGACATAACATTTCATAACACTTTTCACAACACATTAAGCGTGTTCCCTCAGGCCACTACTATACTATCACATACATACAATATACAATCTATGTGTGTGTGTGTGTGTGGAGTGCATGTCTTATCATGTGTATGTGTGTCTGTCTCTTCACAGTCCCCACTGTTCCATAAGGTGTATTTTATTTTATCTGTACATTTAAGGACCAGCCGTGCTGCCCTGTTCTGAGCCAATTGTAATTGTTCCCTCTTTGTGGCAGGACCTGCCTTGTTGATAGTGGTGTTAAGAAGGTAGAGCAGCACTTTATTATGGACAGACTTCTCCCCATCTTAGCTACTGTTGATTCAACATGTTTTGACCATGACAATCATGCAGATGACAATCCAGGGTCATCTGCATACTCAAAGCCAGTGGCACGTCGTTAGTGAACAATGAAAAAAGTAAGAGACCAGTGATATCTGACTGTACATCCTGGCCCATCTACTGTTGCTAGCCCCAATCCTGATATCTGCTTCACTGATTTCTGCTTTTGTAACAGCCTGGATTTTCTGCATGTTAACACTAGAAGCTTATTTCCTAAAATGTATCAAGTCATCATACAAGGATATCCTAGAAAATGTAATTAAATAGGACAGAAACAAACAGTAATAGAAACAAAAACAATGGAAAAATAGTTATAGTTGAATCTTATCGGCACAATATATGGCCACTAGAACAATATGCAAGTTCCAGTAAGTAAAGACAGGCTCTCCACGTATTGTATTAATGGGGACCAGGTTAAGTCAAACTTTTGTCGGGACCCATTCACAGTGTACAGTACCTAACCTTCTCCAGAGGCAGAGATCACATCACCTTCTTAACCAATCACATCTTTAACCCCCCTTACATTGTGTCTTCCAACACCCCTGGGATAATATACATTTGCTGAAGCAGTATGACAACTCAGCGACACAATGGTAGAGATGAACTGTGTTCGTTTAAACAGCATTGAAAAGGTGCGCTAGGCTATCTGAGGTTTGATAATACTGAAGAGGTTATATTTCTACACTGCAATGCAACATCCACCAAATGCCTCCCCACACAAGCAAATGTGCCACAGCCTGGGTTTCTCCATAAACCACGTTAATCATTGAAAGCTCCATTGATGATTTGCATTAAAATGTTTATTTTAATCATCAGTTTATGGGAGGCATTCCCCATTGGGGAACTCCTATTATTTTCCCGCTGACTCACGTTAGGGAGAGATCTAGAGCTTTTAAGGAACAACAGAAATGTATCAGTTTGTCTCCTACCTTATTTACATGGGAGAACAAAAGTGTAAATTCAAACGTCAACAACTCCACCACATCCTCCTTCGTCAGGTAACACACATTACAGTACAAGATCTTGGGATGGTGACCTTTGCAATTATGCCGAACTGCCATGTGGAAACTCATGCGTCAATGTCTTATCAAATTAATATAATGTTGTTTAGACAATTTGTTCTTGTTTGTAGGGCCAAACCCATATCCTGTAAGCTTGGGAATGGGTGGGCTGTTCTATCTGCTCCTCTGAATCATCACTCAACTAGGAGGCTGTGCAGCGGTCCAATGAATCACGTCAGCCAGGACGGCCACCATTAAAGTCAAATAGTAGTCGCATTTCTTTAATGATCAAGCGTGCCTGGAGTGCCAGGTGGACAGAATGTCATGGAGGACTCCATTGGTTCCTTTGAGCCAGGCAAGTTCAATTAACAAATACTTTTTTAATCCAGGTTTGCTGTACTGTATCTTCCTTGCATATATTATTTTACATAAACATTACTGAAATAAACAATGATTGATCAAATAACAGTCATTACCATCATCATCCTGTACTGAGCAAAAGCACTCAAATCTCTTGGTGACATAGACGTGCAGGCAATTCTGAAGAGAACATTTGGTATGAATATTTTAAAATGGTAGGAGGCTGAATTCTTATCAGTCCTGTACAGCACTCACACATTATCGCCCCCAAAAGATTTGATGAGCGTGTCTTAGCTACTAATGACCCTTGATAATTTCCCCCATTAATTATACTGAAGAGCAATATCTGATCATGCAACATTACAAATGGGCATGCTTCTGAGTTCACGCTAATCGGTCATACAGAGTTTAGGGTGGTTCCATGAAATAAGGGCCTTTTGCATCCCTTTGATATCTTGAGTAGAAACTGTGCAACAATATTGAATTTTAAAAGTCTGCTTTAATATAGACAACATGGATAACTCAATAAATCCAATTTTTTATATGAATAAAATTCTGCATTTTGACAAGGCCCTACGGGCATATTTTGACCCACTTAACGCCTACATTTCTCCAAGTTTTCACCATCATTTTAAAGCCCTAGTTATTTTGTTGATTTTACAAAGTAATTTCTGAAGAATAAGATTTATTTAATGTGATTAGTGATTCATTTTAAGGTTAAAAAAAAAGACTATAAGGTTAAAAAATAATTATAAGGTCAACCCTGTTTTGTGAACTGAACTCTTGTTTTAATATGGTCAAAAGAAACATTGAACATCTAATAGTCAAGTCATAGTGTAAAAGCAGGTGAGCTGGTTCTACTCTTTTTGGCAATTTTCTGGTGTTTTGTGGTGGAAAACTGAGTGGTTCGAGCATAAAACTTCAACCCAGTTACCAATAGATAGACAGGCTAGAAATGTTGAACAATTTCATTTTTATGAATGAAATTTTTATGAATTAAATCTATTTTTTTTGTGAAGCTTGCATTCAATGGCCCCTCTCCTGTTGCAAACAACAAGCTTCCACAAGGGGGTTTATGGATGATTTAAGATGAAACCGTCTTATGGTCAACCCTGTTACTTTATTTGGCACTATAGTCTTTTTTTTTTTATTGTATCTCTTGAGATGGGAAAACTTGCTGAACATGTGCTCTTTATCACAGAACGTTAAAATTAGGTTAAATCCCAAACAATTATTTTACCAATTTAGACATCTCAAACTCTGGACTTGAAAACTCTGTGGCAACGCTGTTTCTGTGTCTTGTCCTGTGATTACCTGTCTGTCTTACCTGTCTGTCTTACCTACCTGTCTGTGTCTTGTCCTGTGATTACCTGTCTGTCTTAAAAGACTATTCTCTTCCTCAATAGCATGCAGAAAATGTATACTAGATGAAAATACAAAATGAGTATTTAAAGCATACCCAATCAGCCTACTATTTAGGACTACCGAGCGGCGCAGCTGTCTAAGACACGGCATCTCAGTGCTAGAGGCGTCACTACAGACCCTGGTTCGATTCCAGGCTGTATCACTATCCGGCTGTGATTGGGAATCCCATAGGGTGGTGCACAATTGGCCCAGCTTTGGCTGGTGTAGGCCTTCATTTATAATAACAATTTGTTCTTAACTGACTTGCCTAGTTAAATACATTTTAAATAAAATAAATTTAAATTTAAAACACAAGTATGGATATTCAATTCGGACACAGCCATTAAACATAAAGGTAAACTCATTTACTATCCTAAATGTAAAATGTTGTTTCTGTCATATTTCCTACTTACCTTATTGTGTGTATTAACACAAACGATGACCGTGGTGGTGATAGCATCATGCTATGAGGATGCTTTTCAGCGGCAGCGACTGCGAGACTGTTAGGATAGAGGGAACTATGAATGGAGCCAAATACAGCCAAATCCTTGATGAGAACCTGCTTCAGAGTGCAAAAGACCTTAGACAGGGGTGAAAATGTACGTTCCAACAGGACAATGGCCCCAAAGCTGATGCAGATATACTCAAGACGACTAAAAGCTTTAAGGTGCTTCCACAAATGACTGAGTGGGAATTCTTATGTAAATGAGATTTCTGTATTTCATTCTCAATCAATTTTCCCATAATTCCAAACATATGTTTTCACTTCACGTCATTATGGGGTAATGTGAGTAGATTGGTGAGAAAAAAGATCTATTTAATCCATTTAGAATTTCTGAAAGCACTGTATGTAATGAGAACAAGCACATACAGCACATAGGCCATGTCTAGACATGACAGTTCATGAAGCTTTTGTATTCTGATAATAGAGTTCTGATCATGGAATTCCGAACGCGTCATGCGTCTACTGTGTCCTCAGTGTGTCCGGATTCTATTTACCGCACTATATCAGGAAATCTGTCAATTGAAATGAATTCATTAGGCCCTAATCTATGGATTTCACATGGCTTGGAATACAGCTATGCATCTGTTGGTCACAGATACCTTTAAAAAAAAGTAGGCATGGATCAGAAAACCAGTCACTATCTGGTGTGACCACCATTTGCCTCATGCAGCGTGACACATCTCCTTCACATAGAGTTGATCAGGCTGTTGAATGTGGCCTGTGGCTGTTGATTGTGTCCCACTCCTCTTCAATGGCTGTGCGAAGTTGCTGGATATTGGCGGGAACTGGAACACGCCATCGTACACGTCAATCCAGAGCATCCCAAACATGCTCAATGGGTGATATGTCTGGTGAGTATGCAGGTCATGAAAGAACTGGGACATGCTCAGCTTGCAGGAATTGTGTACAGATCCTTGCAACATGGGGCTGTGCATTATCATGCTGAAACATGAAGTGGTAGTCCCGTGGAGCTCAGATGGTAGAGCATGGCGCTTGCAACGCCAGGGTTCTGGGTTTGGTTCCCACGGGGGACCGGTACGAAAAAAGTATGAACTAACTAACTGTAAGTCACTCTGGATAAGAGTGTCTGCTAAATGGAATGACAATGGGCCTCAGGCTCTCACGGTATCTCTGTGTATTCAAATTTCCATTGATAACATGCAGTTGTGTTCATTGTCCACAGCTTATACCTGCCCATAGCATAACCCCACCGCCACCATGGGGCACTCTGTTCACAATGTTGACATCAGCAAACCCCTCGCTCACATGACGCCATACACACTGACTGCCATCTGCCTGGTACAGTTAAAACTGGAATTCATTTGTGAAAAGCACACTTCTTCAGAATGCCAGTGGCCATCGAAGGTGAGCATTTGCCCACGGAAGTCAGTTATGATGCCGAACTGCAGTCATGACAAGAGGATGACAAGAGGATGACAAGCACGCAGATGAGCTTCCTTGAGACTGTTTCTGACAGTTTGTGCAGAAATTCTTCGGTTTTGCAATTCACAGTTTCGTCAGCTGTCCAGGTGGCTGGGTTCAGACGATCCTGCAGGTGAAGATGTGGGGTTCCTGCACAGAATTTGAAAGAAATAAGCTTTTTGTACGTATGGAACATTTCTGGGATCTTTTATTTCAGCTCATGAAACACTTCACATGTTACGTTTATATTGTTGTTCAGTGTAGAACCATTAAAGGTAAACTGTGAACCAACTTGTCTGGTTTTAAAACAACCTACATTATGTGGCATTGATATGAGCTGTTATTAATGACCTGGGGAGATGTGAGGTATAGTAATGCATGAGGTAGTTGTATAATTAAGAACAGTATCTTGCAGGATTCAATAGTTGGAGTTGTAAGAGTTGTTGTCCTGTCCGTTTCTCTGCTATTGTCATTATAGGGTTGTGGGTTTGAATTCCACTGGGGACCAGTATGAAAATGTGTGCACTCAGTACTGTAAGTTGCTCTGGATAACAACATCTGCTAGAATGGAAAAGGAATGAATAGAACATTTCAGTTTTCACATTGAAATAAGTTTCATTTGCAAAGTATTTCAAGAAACTGGAAAACATATCAAGCATGTATTTTTATATTCCACAAGTATCAGATTAACTGCTTTGTACAGATAATTATCACAATGTGCGGTCCTTCGTACCGAATTCTAATGTGCACTTTGAACATGTTAGAATAACTGTCCACATGTACTTTCCCTCAGCCAAAAAGACCAGTAACGAACAGCAAATTCACTATTTTATGTCAGTCTACCAGTGGCGACCCTTCATTCAGGGCCCCACCAGTTTTGAGCCCTACATTTTTGCAAAAATAAATAAATGCCAAGAGTGTGCAAAGATGTCATCAAGGCAAGGGGTGGCTATTTGAAGAATCTAAAATAAAAAATATATTTTGATTTGTTTAACACTTTTTTGGTTACTACATGATTCCATATGTGTCATAGTTTTGGTGTCTTCACTTTTACAATGTAAAAAATAGTGCAAATAAAGAAAAACCCTTGAATTAGTAATATTCCAAGCTTTTGACCGGGGGTGTATGTACAAATTATAATTGTGCAATAGCAGGATTGCAGTTACCCCGGTACATAAAAAAAAAGCCCCTTCTCTAAAAACAACATTTAACTACAACAAAACCAAACTAAAAAAAAACATTTTTTCCCCAAACATTGCTTTTTGTGTCAGCAATTAGACATTGTTCTTACGGGGGCTAGTTACCCCCTAGTACCCTACACACTTGACATTGTTCTTACGGGGGCTAGTTACCCCCTAGTACCCTACACACTTGACATTGTTCTTACGGGGGCTAGTTACCCCCTAGTATCCTACTGTAGCCTACACACTTGAAAATTAAATGTTTTTCTTCTTCTCCTGGATAATTAGTCTGCACCAATTGTATTTATCGGCTTTAGATTTCTTATAGACCAAAAGCTGGCTATTACCGGCTAATGGAAACCCTGTTATATCTGGGGAAATTAATTAGTAGTCTAGGATCCAGGGAAAAATGTGGCCTTTTATAAATGCATTTCATGCCATTCTAATTAATTTTCCATGAATGGAGACTTTGGCAGAATCTTTTTTAATACCACACAAATTATGGAAAAGACTCACCTCTTCAGTAGGTCCTATGATTGAGTGTAGTCTGGCCCAGGGGTGCAAAGGTGAACGGCAAGGCTCTGGAGCGACGAACCACCCTTGCTGTCTCTGCCTGGCCGGTTCCCGTCTCTCCATTGGGATTCTCTGCCTCTGACCCTATTACGGAGGCTGAGTTACTGGCTTACTGGTGCTTTCCATGCCATCAATAGGAGGGGTGCGTCACTTCCTGTCTGGTTTGTCGCCCCCTCGGGCTTGTGCAGTGGAGGGGATCTTTCGTGGGCTATACTCAGCCTTGTCTCAGGGTAGTAAGTTGGTGGTTATTGATATCCCTCTATTGGTGTGGGGGCTGTGCTTTGGCAGAGGTGGGTGGGGTTATATCCTGCCTGGTTGGCCCTGTCCGGGGGTATTGTCGGAAGGGGCCACAGTGTCTCCCGACCCCCCCTGTCTCAGCCTCCAGTATCTATGCTGCAATAGTCTATGTGCCAGGGGGATAGGGTCAGTTTGTTAATTCTGATGTTATTATCCAGTGTCTTGTGTGAATTTAAGTATGCTCTCTCTAATTCTCTCTCTCTCCCACTCTACCTCCTCTCCCGGAGGACCTGAGCCTACCCGGAGGACCATGCTTCAGGACCACCTGCCCTGATGACTCCTAGCTGTCCCCAGTCCACCTGGTCGTGCTGCTGCACCGGTTTCAACTCTTCTGCCTACGGTTATGAAACCCTGACCTGTTCATTGGACGTTTCAGCTTGTCCCATACCTGCTGTTTTCATCTCTCTCTAGCTCTCTCTCTACCGTACCAGCGCTCCATCGCACCGTACCTGCGCTCTCTACCGCATCACCTGGCTATGAAAAGCCAAGTGACATTCACTCTTGATGTCTTTACCTGTTGCAACCTCTACAACCACTATGATTATTATTTGACCCTGCTGGTCATCTATTAACATTTGAACATCTTGGAGAAAGAAATGGCCTTAATGGCCATGAATTGTTATAATCTCCACCCGGCACAGCCAGAAGAGGACTGGCCATCCCTCAGAGCCTGGTTCCTCTCTAGGTTTCTTCCTAGGTTTTTGCCTTTCTAGGGAGTTTTTCCTAGCCACCGTGCTTCTACATCTGCATTGCTTGCTGTTTGGGGTTTTAGGCTGGGTTTCTGTATAGCACTTTGTGACATCGGCTGATGTAAAAAGGGCTTTATAAATTTGAATTTGAATCTTAAAATTAATTCTAAAACTCACAGGCAGCAAGTGCAGACCTTAAAACTGGTGTAATGTGTGCTCTCCGTTTGGTCTTGGTGAATACCCGTGCTGCAGCATTCTGTATGTTTTGCAGTTGACCAATGGCTGTCTTGGGTAGACCAGACAGGAGAGCATTACAGTAGTCAAGCCTGCTTGATATAAAAGCATGGATGAGTCTCTCTGTATCAGCCTGAGAGAGAAACGGCCACAGCTTGGCAATGTTCCTCAGGTGGTAAGAAGTTATTTTGGTCACATCGAAATTTAGTTCAGAATCTAAAATAACACATTTATTACACATTAATTAAAATGTGCGTCCAGATTCTCTCTCTGTGCTTTGTCTCCAACAATCAGTACCTCGGTCTTGTCTTGATTCATCTGGAGGAAGTTGTGAGCCTTCCAAGTATTTAAATCACTAATACTAATAGAATCACTAATCCGTGGAGCTAAAATCCTGAAAATCAATACTGTGCTTCCTGATAACGCTGCCAAGGGGTAACATATATAAACAGTACCGGACCCAAAATGAAACCTTGTGGAACGCCACATGTGATATGTATTTCCTGAGTTATGTTCACCAAGGGTGACAAAAAACTCTCAACCGGTTAAATGGGTCCTAGACCAATTTAGAACTTGACCGGAGAGGCCAACTCACCTCTCCAGTCTGTCCAGTAGGACATAATGGTCAACAGCATGTCAAAGCAAAAACCAAGGCATGAGGTCAAAGGAATTGTCCATATAGCTCCGACACGGGATTGTATTGATGCACAGATCTGGGGAAGGGTACCAAAACATTTCTGCAGCATTGAAGGTCCCAAAGAACACAGTGGCCTCCATCATTCTTAAATGGAAGTAGTTTGGAGCCACCAAGGCCGCCCAGGCCAATCTGAGCAATCAGGGGAGAAGGGCCTTGGTCAGGGAGGTGACCAAGAACCCGATGGTCACTCTGACAGAGCTCCAGAGTTCCTCTGTGGAGATGGGAGAACCTTCCAGAAGGACAACCATCTCTGCAGCACCAATCAGGCCTTTATGATAGTGGCCAGACGGAAGCCACTCCTCAGTAAAAGGCACATGATAGCAGCTTGGAGTTTGCCAAAAAGGCACCTAGAGGACTCTCAGACTATGAGAAACAAGATTCTCTGGCCTGATGAAACCAAGATTGAACTCTTTGGCATGAATGCCAAGAGTCACATCTGGAGGAAACCTGGCACCATCCCTACAGTGAAGTATGGTGGTGGCAGCATCATACTGTGGGGATGTTTTTTAGCGGTAGGGACTGGGAGACTAGTCAGGATCGAGGGAAAGATGAACGGAGCAAAGTACAGACCGATCCTTGATGAAAACCCACTCCAGAGCGCTCAGGAGCTTCAACAAAGTACTGAGTAAAGGGTCTTTTTATTTTAATACATTTGCAAATATTTCTAAAAACCTGTTTATGCTTTGTCAGTATGGGGTATTGTGTGTAGATTGATATATTTAATACATTTTAGAATAAGGCTGTAATGCAAAAAAATGTGGAAAAAGTTAAGGATGGACTGTATCTGCCAAGTTGCTCTCTCAGAATATCATAATGGACCTGCAACTTTGACTTTCTCTACTTCCGCTCTGCAATTTCTCTGGATGTGGCTTCTTTCAACTTTACTGGAGCTTTGGCATCAATGGTTGCCCTTAATTTGATTTGAAAGTTATTAACTACATCATCACCAGAGGAAGGAAGAATAGGTGGTGGAGTATCGTTCATACACGCAACAAAATCTGTAGCAACTTCAGAGGTAAGATAGCGTTTCTTAATAATGCGTTCAGTATTACCCTGTGCTATGGGCAACAAGGTAGTAACAAGGTAGTAAACAATACACAGAGGATATGAGCTCAAAATATTCATAAATTCAATGGCCTTGGAGTCAGTCTCTTTGTCAACATGAATATTAAAATCGCCCAACACAATGATTTTATCATAGTTCTCAAGGACAATAGACAATAGTTCAGATAAATCAGTAAAGAAAGGGTTTCAGTGCTTTGGTGGCCTATACAGGGTTATGGCCAGCCCTGGTGGCTGACATTTAAACAGTATAGCATGATGCTCAAAAGACCCAGCTGAGAGCATTAGTAAAAATAGAGGCTGTCCCCCACCCTTTCCCCTTTCTCATAGAGTATGAAAATATGTAGTCCAGCGGGAGGCTTCAATAAGAGGCACTACAGTCTGATGAAAGCCATGTTTCAGTAAGAAACATGCAATCAACTTTGCTCTCAGTAATGAGGTCATTCACGAGAAAGGTTTTACTTGTGATTGCTCCATATTCAATGAGTGTGGGCCACAGTGATTGATTTCTACAGGAGTTTACATAGTTAAATTACTTTGTTTGATTAGTAATAATTTACCTCAAACAAAACCCATATTTCTATAATAACACCAGTGGTGGTAACACCAGTGACCAGTAACAAATCTTCAGACTATTCTATTAAAACCAGCAGAAACAGTAACACCAGTGACAGTAAAACCAGTGACAAATCTAGAGAATATATAGAATATCTAAGATGGTGGACACAGTAGCTCAAACCACACTTCTTAAATTGGAAATAACTCACTTAATCATGTGATTTAATACATTTTAATAACATTTCCCCTTACTATAAACTTTGCATTAAATACCAAATTCATAATCAAATTGCAAACATATGAATAGAGACTGCAGAGTCATCACTTGTACATTTTAAGTAATTTAGCAGACCCTTTTATGAAGAGCGACTTAGTGTAGTGAGTGCATACTTTGTCGTACTGGTTCCCCATTGGAATCGAACCCACAACCCTGGCATGGCTAGCGCCAACTGAGCCACACAGCACCCCTTTCCATGGTACTGACCGTTCTATAATATAGGTAGAACTCTTTAAAAAATGTTTAGCAAAATAACTGTCTTACATATGTTTTATTCAGAATAAAACATTTAAACTAAAACATTATCTGAAAATGTTGTGTTATTTTCTGGTGGTTAAGACTTGATCTCCACTGCTGTCTGTCTCGCCGACATTTGCAACATTGTTTCAATATTCAAATTCAATCTCCAGCTGTCATATAGTAATGAACGTGTCGGGAGTCGTGACGAGACAGTGTTTCTCAGCCAGTTGAAAGCATGAATCAGTTGGCATCATTTTTATGGATATATACAAATAAATGTCACTAGAAAACAGCTTAAACAAATGCAGCTACTTTGCTATTATTCATTCTGCACAGTTTTTATGAAAATATGTCAATCATTATTTGAATATGTTGGTAACCCGTTGTGTAAAAGTGATAATGCCCTCAAAGCCGGTGTTTGGAGGATATTTTGGCATGGTTTGCCAGTACTCGAGTTTGCCTCAGGCCTAACAACACCCGTGCCAATGTATCCTCCAAACACCGGCTTCTCTGGCATTATCACTTAAATAGTGTATGGCCTTTCCATTGAAAGGATGTATTTACACTGTATGCTAGGTGGAAACAGCTAGTGGTGGATGCCAAAGAAGTCCAGCATTGATAAATACTAACAACCTGAATTATAAATCACACAAATATTGCTGAATCACATTAATTTAATTTGATAATAGAATGTATTTGCTACATATAATACTTCAGTCTTAGACTGCCATTGTTGAAGTCGTTTATAATGAGGGCTGTTGTACAAAACAAAGTCATCAGTAATTGGATAATCTCTAACCAATCAGAGTATCAAAGCCAATGACGAAATTCAAAATGCCGCTTTACCCATGTGTTCTGGTTCTGGCCCAACCCATCGGTTTCTGGGTCCAGTTAGAACGGTTAGGATGTGTTCGCATTCGGTGAAGAGTTGGGGAGGTACTCAGATCCAGACTCATTGTGGAGAAGAAACGAACGTCTGTTGGCGTGGTATAGCGTTTGGCCGGAGCAAGGAGTCTGTATACCTAGACTATAATTCAATAGTATTAGAATGAAAATGGTTTGTGTATGTGTGTCTGGCTTTCTTACTTCTGATAAACAGTATAGAATGAACAGTATAGAATGAAAATGGTTTGTGTATGTGTGTCTGGCTGCATCCTGCCATTTCTATGTACTGAAAAATAACTGAAGTATGAAGTATGGAAAATGAGAACGCATACACAGTATGTGACCCAATGACAGTATGCGACCCAAAGACAGTATGCGACCCAAAGACAGTATGCGACCCAAAGACAGTATGCGACCCAATGACAGTATGCGACCCAAAGACAGTATGCGACCCAAAGAAAGTATGCGACCCAATGACAGTATGCGACCCAATGACAGTATGCGACCCAATGACAGTATGCGACCCAAAGACAGTATGCGACCCAATGACAGTATGCGACCCAAAGACAGTATGCGACCCAAAGACAGTATGCGACCCAAAGACAGTATGCGACCCAATGACAGTATGCGACCCAATGACAGTATGCGACCCAAAGACAGTATGCGACCCAAAGAAAGTACGCGACCCAATGACAGTATGCGACCCAATGACAGTATGCGACCCAAAGAAAGTATGCGACCCAATGACAGTATGCGACCCAATGACAGTATGCGACCCAAAGACAGTATGCGACCCAATGACAGTATGCAACCCAAAGACAGTATGCGACCCAAAGACAGTATGCGACCCAATGACAGTATGCGACCCAATGACAGTATGCGACCCAATGACAGTATGCGACCCAATGACAGTATGCGACCCAATGACAGTATGCGACCCAATGACAGTATGCGACCCAACGACAGTATGCGACCCAATGACAGTATGCAACCCAATGACAGTATGTTCTGTTATTACGATGAGTAGAAAGAACACATTGTTTATGGATTGTATTTTCTTTAGTCCTTTACATAATGGGGGGAAATACAAGGGTTTTGTTATTCAGCAGAATACAGGAAATTGAACAGTGCTCTGTACATAAACATAGTATTGTCAGTGTGGCGGTGCAGTCACCAGAACCGTCAGGTTCAAAAGTATTCAACCACATGTGAGAAGGTCAAGTCTGAAGCAGCAGCTCAGAGAATAAATAAAATGTACACAGAAGTATGCACACCTTCACATCACAAAAATGGTTTTGCATATACATGGAGGAAGGAAACGTATACAAATTATCAGAAGCCATATAATGTTTTTAATAAAGACATTTGTTATGAGTGATCTCTGAAAGCATAAAATCAACTTGAAAAGTCAGGAACTATTAAAAAAATAAGAACGTAAAAAGCTGCTATTAGAAACGTAACTGGCTGTTGTTAAGCAGTGGTAGTGATTTGGGTTGACCACAGTGGTAGTGATTTGGGTTGACCACAGTGGTAGTGATTTGGGTTGACCACAGTGGTAGTGATTTGGGTTGACCACAGTGGTAGTGATTTGGGTTGACCACAGTGGTAGTGATTTGGGTTGACCACAGTGGTAGTGATTTGGGTTGACCACAGTGGTAGTGATTTGGGTTGACCACAGTGGTAGTGATTTGGGTTGACCACAGTGGTAGTGATTTGGGTTGACCACAGTGGTAGTGATTTGGGTTGACCACAGTGGTAGTGATTTGGGTTGACCACAGTGGTAGTGATTTGGGTTGACCACAGTGGTAGTGATTTGGGTTGACCACAGTGGTAGTGATTTGGGTTGACCACAGTGGTAGTGATTTGGGTTGACCACAGTGGTAGTGATTTGGGTTGACCACAGTGGTAGTGATTTGGGTTGACCACAGTGGTAGTGATTTGGGTTGACCACAGTGGTAGTGATTTGGGTTGACCACAGTGGTAGTGATTTGGGTTGACCACAGTGGTAGTGATTTGGGTTGACCACAGTGGTAGTGATTTGGGTTGACCACAGTGGTAGTGATTTGGGTTGACCACAGTGGTAGTGATTTGGGTTGACCACAGTGGTAGTGATTTGGGTTGACCACAGTGGTACTGATTTGGGTTGACCACAGTGGTACTGATTTGGGTTGACCACAGTGGTAGTGATTTGGGTTGACCACAGTGGTAGTGATTTGGGTTGACCACAGTGGTAGTGATTTGGGTTGACCACAGTGGTAGTGATTTGGGTTGACCACAGTGGTAGTGATTTGGGTTGACCACAGTGGTAGTGATTTGGGTTGACCACAGTGGTAGTGATTTGGGTTGACCACAGTGGTAGTGATTTGGGTTGACCACAGTGGTAGTGATTTGGGTTGACCACAGTGGTAGTGACAGTAATACAAGAGACAAAATACCCATCTGATGATCAAAGTAGAGAATCAATACATTCATCCTGAGACACCACTGTTTAAAATTTGGGTAAAAACAAAGTAGACCTGCTGTAACCAACTGTTCATTTCCTCAATTCGTTTTTAACTGTGTGGGTTTGAATAGTCATGTCTGATTTTCAAGACCATTTACCTTTAGATGTTAACAGGGCTTGATTGAGATTTAATCACATTGTGGAATTAGGTCATTATTGAATGAAACCACTTGGAAAACACATCACATGGCATGCTGTAAATCAAGTCTGAAATAACTAAATAGCACTTAGGACAGCGACAAAATGTCAGCCATCTAGGTTGATGAATTGATTGGAATTGATTCATAAATCACATTGAGTGGTTGGGTGACATTTTCTCTTCCATTGTGGTCATATCATGTGATTAACAAAAGCCCAGCAAATACAAACCCTACTTAGAGCATACAAATAAACTTAAATTAGAATGTTAACATTTTTCTTCCAGTTTATTTTTCATTACTCCTGAAAAGAACTTTGCAGATCATCAGATCAGCACAAAACATTACTTACCTTCAAAGAATCCCACCCAGTGCTTAACAATTCATCACACTTGCCAATGCTTCTACAAAACCAAACTACAAATGGCATCCCATTGCATTCATCATTTGCAGTCTAATTTGTGCAGGTTCACTAACCAAAACTCCTAACATCAAAATTAAGATTTCATCAAACCAAGTCAGTTCTGAGAAACTTAATAGGCGTCACCACCATAACAATGGCACAATGTGTCAGCACCGGCGCGCTTGGCTCCTGTGACTGTCATCACCAGCTCCTGTGACTGTCATGACCAGCTCCTGTGACTGTCATGACCAGCTCCTGTGACTGTCATGACCAGCTCCTGTGACTGTCATGACCAGCTCCTGTGACTGTCATGACCAGCTCCTGTGACTGTCATGACCAGCTCCTGTGACTGTCATGACCAGCTCCTGTGACTGTCATGACCAGCTCCTGTAACTGTCATGACCAGCTCCTGTGACTGTCATGACCAGCTCCTGTGACTGTCATGACCAGCTCCTGTGACTGTCATGACCAGCTCCTGTAACTGTCATGACCAGCTCCTGTGACTGTCATGTCCAGCTCCTGTGACTGTCATGACCAGCTCCTGTGACTGTCATGACCAGTTCCTGTGACTGTCATGACCAGCTCCTGTGACTGTCATGTCCAGCTCCTGTGACTGTCATGTCCAGCTCCTGTGACTGTCATGACCAGCTCCTGTGACTGTCATGACCAGCTCCTGTGCAGCATCCATGCTTTATTACTGACATATTTTGGAACAAACATAGGACTTCCGTACAAATGAGTTGGTGTCAAATCAAATCAAATCGTATTGGTCAGGTACACATATTTAGCAGAAATGCTTGTGTTTCTAGTTCCAACAGTGCAGTAATACTGAACAATACACACAAATCCACAAAATGAATAAAATAAATTAAGTTAATGGGAGCATGATTACACAAGGTGACCATGATTATCAATAAGATGAGGAAATTGAGTGATTTCTGCTGTAGTTCTTTCATTGTAATTCTTAGTGCCTCGGGGGTACAGTGGGAAATCATAGTAAAACTGGTTACAGTGATGGGCCGACAGGTTCCCAGCACGCAACACTTCCCCCCCTTTCTGCTTGATAACTAGTTCAATATAATGATACTGCTGAAGAGGACCTCGGCTGGGCATAGTATGTACATATGAGGAAGGGCTGTAGTAGGCAGGTGTGGCACTGCATTCATATAACGCATGATATAACACATGATATAACGCATGATATAACATATGTCCTTTAGTATGGCCTAGGTGTGATTAGATCATCATTTACAAATGTAAACATTTATACATTTGGAAAATTGCTGATAGTGCCTCAGCATCTCCTTTCATGCATTGCATTTCTGAGATCATTTACTTCACTATATACGTACAAGCTCTTGTCTTTTACATTATAACTAAACCTTTGTCCAGTTGTAGCATTTTGGATAACTGCCCCCGCACTGCCCCTTAACCCAAAGTGTGAAAACAGGGTGTCAGCATTGAAATCAGTTGTAATCAGTGAAACCCATTCTATAACTCATTCTAAGGCATTAGACTTAATCAGGATAGTGTATGAAACCAGTAGTAGGGCACTGGCTTGGACTACGTATGAAACCAGTAGTAGGGCACTGGCTTGGACTATGTATGAAACCAGTAGCTAAATGTACGGTAATGACATTGAATGAAATCATAGCATGTGCTGTACCAAGAAAAATGAAGGAGGTTTTGCCATTGACAAATGCTTCCCTACTTTGGTAAGTAAAAAAAAAATCCATAACATGTTTTTTAATGAGTGTCTTTGACAATTGGTTGTCCATCATCTCCCATGTTGGCGTAAAACCATGCGTCCCAAAAACACTTTAATTTAAATGTAATGTGCACATCAAAGGCCTCTTTGTTGGAGAAGGTACTCAGTTCGGATAAACCGACAAACGCAGAGCAAAGACCCGCTAAAAATACTCCTGTCTGCTAACTAACCCCCAGTAGGAGTGACAGGGAACTTTTCAGATCCATCCTCCAGAACAGTGATCATGACTTAAGCTTATAATTCCATTTGAGAGTATACTACCCTACCTCTGTAGAAAGGACATCCACACAAAGCCATTTCACTTGCATTTAAAATCATTAAGTCTAGTCTTTGACTATCCAATTGTTTTTGCAACTTCCAAAAAAAAGTGAGAGAGTGTGGGAAACGGCACTGTGCAAAAAAACTAAACCAAAAGAAACAGAAGAGTGGTTGGTTTTTGTTTGTGAAAAGTTCTCTCACTAAAGTGAAAGAGAGAAATAGAAAGGAAAGTATTTATAGAATGTGCCATGGCTACTTAACAGCCCTTCAGGCTATTTCCTTTATCCTGCGCATGTAGTCATGCAGTTCCTCTGGGTCCTGAAAGCCCATGTCCTGGCAGACCCACTGAATGTCCTCTTCGTCTGCAATGGGGATGGAGTCGTAGGACATGTCTTCTGTGGGGAGAGTGGTGAAGGTGGTGAACTTGACGCGCTTGCGCTTGGAGGTGGGCGAACTGGCCTCCTCGCCAGGCTCCTTGGTTGAGCCCCCGGAGCTGCCGTCGCCCCTCCCATGGACCTGGCTCTGAACGCTGGTCTGGGAGCTGCCGCTGCTGTGGTGGTCCCCGTGGCAACAAGTCTGTACCCCCTCCACGTGGTTGATGGGGCTCTCCACCGTCTGGGGTGAAAGGTCACTCTGGGCCCTCAAGGGCTGTCCGTTCCCTAAAAAAACCCAGTGGTGGGAATGGTCCATGTTGGCTTGGCCCTCGGGGGGGATTCTCTTGTGGCGGTACTTGAGGACGAACACGATGCAGTTGATGAGGAAGACCAGGATGGCAAGGCAGAAGACGCCCAGGAGGGCGTACATGCCGATCTCCAGGTCGGTCATGTTGCGGGGTGTGTGGATGAAGTCATCGTCTTCCTCCTCTTCCTCTCCCTCAGTGGGCCTCTCCTGGTTGCTGATGGTCGGGAAGTTGGTGTAGTCGATGGGAACGCTCACCGGCTGCTCGTTGGACGTCCCGATGTTGGAGTGGCTGCTGGTTGGCTGCCTGGTGACACGGGCTGGCTCAATTTCAATCTCTATTTCCTCCTCAGAGTCCTCCTCCGGTCCAAAGCGGACTTTCACGTACACAGGGGCCGAAGCGATGATGCTCTTGCGCTTGGTCTTCTGACACGCCTCGCAGATGGTCATCTCCATACGCACCATCTCCCCGGAGCCCTCGCCCTCCGCCACCACCACCGGCCAGCGCTGCTGAGGCTCCTGGGATATATACACCACCTTGTCGTTCAGCGTGGAAGCGTTGAGGTTGTAGTCCTTGGGGTCGAAGAAGGTCAGAGGCGACGCTGTGCTGTCGCTGTAGTAAAGCCAGATGGACAAGCTGGCCTCCTGTGATAACAAGCATAGGGAAAGATCATTTTTAGTATTTTTTAAATACAATTTTTGCTACTGTTACAGTATTTCCCTGAAGAATTATACATACAGGAACCTCATGGATAAACTCTCCTGGAGGTTAAAGAGAGACACTTTTCTGATGTATTTTGAAGAAACACACATTTACTTGATAACAATATGCCAAAATGTTTTCCGAACAAACTACTGCACGATTCACAAACTTAGAAATTACAATTGTAATTGAAAATGTAGCATTTCGATAGTTCAAACACATGCTCTTTCAAACCTCTCCGTATGATATGAATACAAGTCCTGTCTTTGAAGTCTCTTGACTCACTCCGATCCCTAGTCTGAACATCGGCACACCCTACCTCGGCACAGAGCGAGACATACACAGGCGGACTGTCTCAGAAGTGTATGCCAGCGAACACACAGCTCACTCTGAGAAAGGAGGGGTGAGTGGGTGTTGGGTAACTGTTGTCTTGCAGGCAAACAGACGGAGCTGCATGACTGCACAGCAGTTTCCCTGACAGCTCGAGTATGGCTTTATGAGAGCAATGGCAATGTTTGGTGGCCATGTCTCCAGGTAACAAGGTATTTTTTTTACAGTGACCTTCCTTTGGCTCCCACTAAAACAACACCTCTCAGCTCAGCCACCTGCTCTGAAGGGCTGACAACAGAAAATAGAGCACATTTAAATCACAACCTAGA
This sequence comes from Thymallus thymallus, assembly GCA_023634145.1. Taxonomy (NCBI): domain Eukaryota; kingdom Metazoa; phylum Chordata; class Actinopteri; order Salmoniformes; family Salmonidae; genus Thymallus; species Thymallus thymallus. Next base: position 872,008 of record CM042390.1, on the reverse strand, counting down.
CGTCATTTCACTTTCCAACGTGAGAGGCATTTATCCAAATTCTGTCTGGATTGGAATGCCCTGTTGGAGGACTTTTTTTTTTTTTGATTCAGGTGGACATTGAACTTCAAGGTTGCTATGACATTCCTGCTCGTGCACGGGCCTCTGTCATCTCCGATTGTCAAAATGAAGGGGGTCTTTGATACGCATTATTTATATAATACATTGAGTATGACACCCTGTCCTGATGACCCACTGCAGTGGTACACTGACACATGAAAAAGGTTTGACACAAAGCAAACGACCCACTGGGCAGAAACTGGTTAAATCGACATTGTATGTAATGTAATTGTCAACGTATTGTGACGTGGAATATACGTGGAAAATACCTCGGATTTGAAAAAAGTCTGACATAAACTTTTGTTTTGAGGTTGAAATTTAAACCACAGGATGATGTCATCATGGTAACCAAATTTCAGCATAGACAACCTTTGTATAAAATATGTTGAATTTGTTCCTTTAAAACATACGTTATATCCACTATCAGAGAAAAATAATCGGCTGGGCAGCGCCTCCTACTGGAGAACTTCTCTAGTTACAGCTATTCTTTTGTCTTCCATCCAGGGTTTTAACCAAGCCCAGCCCTACTTAGCATTGATATTTGTCACTGACTACTACCAATGTGCTATCCTGAAAATGATTGTTGATAACTGTTGCTATCAAAGTAATTTGCAAAGTCCTCAACCACATTTGTTGTTAAAAAGTGATATTGAATTGTGTTCGGTTGTCAACACAACCAAATATCAGAGGTTTAATACATTTCCCCTCGGGAATCAATAAAGTATCTATCTATCTATCTATCTATCTATCTATCTATCTATCTATCTATCTATCTATCTATCTATCTATCTATCTATCTATCTATCTATCTATCTATCTATCTATCTATCTATCTATCTATCTATCTATCTATCTATTATCTATCTATTATCTATCTACTGCTTGGATAGTTCCATTCTGTCCCACTAATTAGTCTGGCTTTAATTCACGTCTCCATCTCAACCAAAAATCTAAGTTACAGAATCTGACTTTCGTTTGTTTTCCCCCGCTTCAATTGAAGGGTGTTGCACTACTATGTTGTGGTAAAACCATGTACGGTTATTATAAGGGATGACAACATTGAATGTTAATGTCATCTTGGCTTTGCATACAAATCCTTCCATTAAAAAAAGGAAATTAGTTTTTGGTCACTTTCTCATTGTAAAAACAGCAATGTTGAGATTAATGCTACCGCTATTCATGGCTTTATTATGTCCCTGCGTCGGCCACATAGGCTACAGAAAAATTGCCATGCATGCATCCAATCTACACTACATGGCCAAAACTATGTGGACACCTGCTTGTTGAACATCTCATTCCAAAATATGGACCAAATATGGAGTAGGACCCCCCTTTGCTGCCATAACAGTCTCTACTCTTCTGGGAAGCCTTTCCACTAGATGTTGGAACATTGCTGCGGGGACTTGCTTCCATTCAGCCACAAGAGCATTAGTGAGGTCGGGCACTGATGTTGGGCGATTAGGCCTGGCTCGCAGTCGGTGATCCAATTCACCGACTGCGATTCACCACCCCCACTTTGCTCACAGCACCTCTGCTGAGACAATCAGTGACCCCACCTCCGCCCCTGCCCCCCCTGGACTGATCATCAACACCCCCCTTCCCCCCACCTCCCCACCTGGGCTGGCTTTCACCACCAACCAAGTGAAGAGAGAGCTGGAGAGACTACACCAGTGGAAAGCGGCGGGCCCTGATGGCATCAGCCCAAGGGTGCTGAGGGTCTGTGCTGACCAACTGTGTGGAATACTCCAGCGTCTTTTCAACCTTAGCCTGAGCCTAGAAAGGGTCCCTGTGCTGTGGAAAACATCCTGCCTCGTCCCAGTGCCCAAGAAGGCACACCCCACTGTCCTGAATGACTTCAGACCTGTAGCGCTAACATCTCACATCATGAAGACCCTGGAAAGGTTAGTCCTCGCTCACCTCAGACCCCTGGTGTGTTCATCAATGGACCCCCTGCAGTTTGCATACCAGCGCAACATCGGGGTGGATGATGCAATCATCTACCTTCTGCAGAGGGCCTACTCTCACCTGGACAACGCAGGTTGCACTGTGAGGGTCATGTTTTTTGACTTCTCCAGTGCCTTCAATAACATTCAGCCCCTGCTACTGGGTGAGAAGATGAGGAGGATGAAAGTGGAAGCACCCTTAGTCTCCTGGGTCACGGACTACCTGACCGGTAGGCCACAATTTGTGCGACTACAGAGCTGTGTGTCAGAACGGGAAGTTAGCAACACAGGGGCCCCCCAGGGTACGGTCCTGTCCCCCTTCCTGTTCACCCTCTACACCTCAGACTTCAGATATAACTCTGAAACATGCCACCTACAGAAGTTCTCGGATGACTCTGCTATTGTAGGGTGCATCAGGGGTGGGCAGGAGGAGGAGTACAGGAGCACAATCAGTGACTTTGTGTTGTGGTGTGAGCAGAACCACCTTCAGCTCAACAACAGCAAAACTAAGGAGATGGTGGTGGACTTCAGGAGAACCAAGGCACAACTGACTGCAGTCCCTATAAAGGGGATGGATGTGGAAATGGTTGAGTCATACAAGTTCCTGGGTGTCCATATGGAACACTGGAACACTGCACACTGGCTGGAATGGGCTGGTAACACCGGGGCCCTGTACAAAAAGGGCCAGAGCCGACTCTACTTTCTGAGGAGGCTCAGGTCCTTCAACGTGTGCAGTAAACTACTGCATACCTTCTACCAGTCTGTGGTGGCCAGTGCCATCTTTTTTGCAGTGGTGTGCTGGGGAGCAAACATCAAAGCCGGTGATGCTTCTCTGGTAAATAAGCTGATCAGGAAGGCTAGCTCTGTCCTGGGGATGAGCCTTGACACTCTAGAGGAGGTGGCGGAGAGACGGATCCTGGCCAAACTGCTGGCCATCATGGACAACGTCACCCACCCTCTGCACGCTATGGTTATGACGCAGAGGAGCACTTTCAGTCACAGACTGATCCCACCACGGTGTGCCAGAGAGCGCTACAGGAGGTCCTTCCTGCCGGCGGCTATGAGACTATATAATGCCTCACCGTGGTGCCGTGCCGTCGGCAACATAGATCTGGAACTGTTGGGGTGCTAGGACCTAGTTTAACAATTATGCATCCATCCGTGAGTAACTCTGGTCCGTCAGCACTCATCCACTCAGGACCTATTTATTCATTTTTTTTATTTTTTTTATTTTTTTATTTCACCTTTATTTAACCAGGTAGGTCAGTTGAGAACAAGTTCTCATTTGCAACTGCGACCTGGCCAAGACAAAGCAAAGCAGTGCGACAAAAACAACACAGAGTTACACAGTAAACAAACATAGTCAAAAACACAATAGAAAATCTATATACAGAGTGCAAAATGTAGTGCAAAATGTAGTAAGGTTAGGAGGTAGGACAATAAATAGACCATAGTGGTGAAATAAATTACAGATTATCATCATTAACACAGGAATGAAGGATGTGCAAATTATGATGTGCAAATAGATATACTGGAGTGCAAGATTTGTGAAAATAACAAAAATAAATAGAATATGGGGATGAGGTAGTAGTGTGGGCTATATACAGAAGGGCTATATACAGGTGCAGTGATCGATAAGCAGCTTTGACAACTGATGCTTAAAGTTATTGAGGGAGATAGGAACCTCTAGCTTCAATGATTTTTGCAATTCGTTCCAGTCATTGGCAGCAGCGAACTGGAAGGAATGGCGGCCAAAGGAGGTGTTGGCTTTGGTGGTGACCAGTGAGATATACCTGCTGGAGCGCATGCTACATCCAATTTGCTAAGTAGAGTGTTGGAGGCTAGTTTGTAAATGACATCGCCGAAATCAAGGATCGGTAGGATAGTCAGTTTTACAAGGGCATGTTTGGCAGCATGTTCATACAGGTCTGTATATACATACTCATGTACAGTTGTTATATTATATCACATGCAATATTGTAAGTAATTATTGGACGTAGGCATTCACTCAGGAATGCATATTAGTATCCTGCCAGTTGCACCTTTTCTCATTGCTTTTAGTATATCGAATGTGCAATAAGTGCAGTTGTCTGTAATTAAACCCTGCACACTAAGGACTGTATTTTAAGGGAATTACTATTATTACCCCAAATGATATCATACACACATTTAGCTATTTAAGTATCTCTTCCTGTCATTTACCTGTACAGTTTGTGTAAACATGCAAGTATTCACTTATCTGTAAATATAACTGTATACCTAACTGTACAGCTAATTTAACCATGCAAAATTTTCACTTACCTGTTCATTTACCCAGTCTGTCTATTAAGTAAACTATTATTACCCTCGCTCATATCATACGCATTTTTAGCTACTGAAGTATTTCCCTGCCATCGACCTGTATAGTATAGTTAACCATCCAACATCCACCAATGTATAGTGTACATATTCAGCCAACCTCCCATACTATGCAATGTCCTTTTATAGCTTTTTTTTGCACTCCAGATATCTTGTATTTCTATACTTTTTCATACTGCCGCTCTATGTATCATGTACCGTGTATCTGTCTTTTGTGTACTTTCGTTGTGGCTTTTTGCACCTGCCCTGTGTTTTTGTTGTAGCTGCTTGACAATGAAATTTCCCCCCCGGGGGATCAATAAAGTACCTATCTATCTATCTATCTTCATCCCAAAGGTATTCCATGGGCTCTATGCAGGCCAGTCAAGTTCTTCCACAACGATCTCGACAAACCATTTTTGAAGGGACCTCGCTTTGTGCACGGGGGCATTGTCATGCTGAAACAGGAAAGGACTTTCCCCAAACCATTGCCACAAAGTTGGAAGCACAGAATCGTCTACAATTTCAATTTATGCCGTAGCGTTTTACTTAGGGCGCCCAAGAAAGTCCAGCAAGCGCCAGGACCGTCTCCTAAAGTTGATTCAGTTGCGGGATCAGGGCACCACCAGTGCAGAGCTTGCTCAGGAATGGCAGCAGGCAGGTGTGAGTGCATCTGCACGCACAGTGAGGCGAAGACTTTTGGAGGATGGCCTGGTGTCAAGAAGGGCAGCAAAGAAACCACTTCTCTCCAGGAAAAACATCAGGGACAGACTGATATTCTGCAAAAGGTACAGGGATTGGACTGCTGAGGACTGGGGTAGAGTCATTTTCTCTGATGAATCCCCTTTCCGATTGTTTGGGCCATCCGGAAAACACCTTGTCCGGAGAAGACAAGGTGAGCGCTACCATCAGTCCTGTGTCATGCCAACAGTAAAGCATCCTCAGACCATTCATGTGTGGGGTTGCTTCTCAGCCAAGGGAGTGGGCTCACTCACAATTTTGCCTAAGAACACAGCCATGAATAAAGAATGGTACCAACACATCCTCCAAGAGCAACTTCTCCCAACCATCCAAGAACAGTTTGGTGATGACCAATGCCTTTTCCAGCATGATGGAGCACCTTGCCATAAGGCAAAAGTGATAACTAAGTGGCTTGGGGAACAAAACATCAACATTTTGGGTCCATGGCCAGGAAACTCCCGAGACCTTAATCCCATTGAGAACTTGTGGTCGATCCTCAAGAGGCGGGTGGACAAATGAAAACCCACAACTTCTGACAAACTCCAAGCATTGATTATGCAAGAATGGCCTGCCATCAGTCAGGATGTGGCCCAAAAGTTAATTGACAGCATGCCAGGGCAGATTGCAGAGGTCTTGAAAAAGAAGGGTCAAGACTGGAAATATTGACTCTTTGCATAAACTGAATGTTTTTGTAAACGAAAGCCTTTGACACTTATGGAATACTTGTAATTATACTTCAGTGTACCATAGTAACTACTGACATAAAGATCTAAGAACACTCTTTGGACACTGTGTTAACAAACCTCCAAACGAGCTTCAATGCCATACAACACTCCAACTGCTCTTAAACGCTAGTAAAACTAAATGCATGCTCTTCAACCGACTGCCCACCGGAATATCATCACTACTCTGGACGGGTCTGACTTAGAATACGTGGACACCTACAAATACCTAGGCGTTTGGTTAGACTGTAAACTCAACTTCCAGACTCACATTAACCATCTCCAATCCAAGATTAGATCTAGAATCGGCTTCCTATTTCGCAACAAAGCCTCCTTCACTCATGCTACCAAACATGCCCTTGTAAAACTGACTATTCTACCGATCCTTGATTTCGGCGATGTCATTTACAAAATAGCCTCCAACACTCTACTCAGCAAATTGGATGTAGTCTATCACAGTGCCATCCGTTTTGTTACCAAAGCCCCATATACTACCCACCACTGCGACCTGTATTCTCTCGTTGGCTGGCCTTCACTACATATTTCGTCGACAAACCCACTGGTTCCAGGTCATCTATAAGTCTTTACAAGGTAAATCCCCACCTTATCTCAGCTCGCTGGTCACCATAGCAACACCCACCCGTAACATGCGCTCCAGCAGGTATATTTCACTGGTCATCCCCAAAGCCAACACCTCCTTTGGCCGCCATTCCTTCCAGTTCTCTGCTGCCAATGACTGGAACGAACTGCAAAAATCACTGAAGCTGGAGGTTCCTATCTCCCTCAATAACTTTAAGCATCAGCTGTCAGAGCAGCTTATCGATCACTGCACCTGTATACAGCCCTTCTGTAAATAGTCCACCCTACTACCTCATCCCCATATTATTATTTTGCTCATTTACACTCCAGTATCTCTATTTGCACATCATCATCTGCACATCCATCATTCCAGTGTTAATTCTAATTTTAATTTACCTTCCTAATCTTATTACATTTGCATACTCTGTATATAGATTTTCTATTGTGTTATTGACTTTACGTTTGTTTTATTCTCATGTGTAACTCTGTGTTGTTTTTTGTCGCACTGCTTTGCTTTGTCTTGGCCAGGTCACAGTTGTAAATGAGAACTTGTTCTCAACTGACCTACCTGGTTAAATAAAGGTGAAATAATACCTACCTGGTTAAATAAAGGTGAAATAAAACCTACCTGGTTAAATAAAGGTGAAATAAAACCTACCTGGTTAAATAAAGGTGAAATAAAAATGTAATTGTGGGAAAGCATGCAGTAGACTTGAGGTTGACTGTCCTAGCAGGTAACTGTAATGTTCTAACTATATTCCATCAACAGGAAAATTAATCCATCAGAAGTGTGCATTATTACCCATTTGTTAAGTCTTCTTTGGAGATCTCAGAGTTAACTACAGTTAACAGATCAACAGTATTCCCTTAGACCATAGAATGACATATTAGAATTTAATGGGATCTTGCTGACTCATCGGCTCTGTCCTTACAGGTGAAGTGTCTCATATGCTCAATGACAATAGCTGCCCTGGTTGAACTTAACAAATGTTAGTCAAATGCAGATGTAGCCTAATAAAAAAAGGGGTGGATTCCAGGCTAATAGAAAGAGACCTTCCCTCATTTGTAGTTTATGGCTCATTCATTGATAGAGTGAAAAAGGGGACGTTTAGCAGATGCAGTGGTGGAGGTTTTTCCTGTGAAACAGAATCAAATGGTGTGAAATAGCCTGAGCACCCCTCAGAGAGTTCCACTGGCGCAGGGATTGGATGCCTTCTATGGCCGCAGATATCACTTTAGAACAATACATTACCCTAATTAAATTTGAAGGTGGCCAAGCAGCGGAAGGCGAGATAAATTGTAATTTAATGCCAGGGCCTGATGGTAGAGGTTTTTTGGCCAGAGCAAAGAGAGACTTGGTAGAGAAACAATAGCCTCTGTCCCCAATGCCTAGCCATTGAAGCCTGTCTGTGTTCTCTCGTCATGGGGAATATGAACGAACACGGCCCAAGTGGGGAAAACAGCGTGATCCGGCTTCTCAGGAAAAGGTGGACTGTGGCCAATTATTTCTTTGGGAGGAAACCAAAGTCCCCAGATGCCATCGTTGCCAGGCTCAAACACGCCGGAAGTAAGACCGCATTCCTATGCCTCTTATTAAACAAAATGTATTTTTGCTGGTGTGATGTGATGGGAGTTTTTCATAATAAATCAGAATTATTTTCGCCCCCGTCTCAGCACAGCATTAAGGCAAATAGGAGCGTCAACAGTCCGTCTTGTGTCTGATGTCATGAAAATTCATGAGCTGCTTCCCACAGATGTTCCTTGTAACTTTTTCAAGATCAATTCCAGGATCATATTAGCGGACTGGATGCAGTGTTACAAACAGTAAGACCAATTAGAGAGAACGTTTCCCTATGGAAATCAACGTGTTAGCAAGGTAAGAAAGACACTTCAACAGTAATTGTTTTGCCAGCTATAGACTCTAATAAGAGATGACACCCATTCGTAAATCAAGGTATCAAAACAACTTAGATTGAATTAAGTGTCAGGTAAGATGTCAGTCTCTGTAAGCAACTGCTTTCGTTTTACGCTTTTGCCGCTTTCAAGGAGCGGGACCCTAACCAGGACGCTTATAAGAAATCTGAGCTGCCCAGTGACGCGAGCCTAGCAGACAAGCTAAATGCCTTCTATGCTCACTTCGAGGCAAACAACACTGACCCATGCATGAAAGCACCAGCTGTTCCAGACAACTGTGTGATCTCACTCTCCGTAGCTGATGTGATTAAGAACTTTAAACAGGTTAACATTCACAAGGCCGCAGGGCCAGATGGATTACCAGGACACGTACTCAAAGCATGCGCAGATCAGCTGGCAATTGCATTCACTGACATTTTCAACCTCTCCCTGACCTTATCTATAATACCAACATGTTTCAAGCAGACCACCATAGTAAGGTAACCTGCCTAAATGACTACCGCCCCGTAGCACTCACGTCTGTAGCCATGTAGTGCTTTGAAAGGCTGGTCATGGCTCACATCAACACCATCATCCCAGACACCTCCAATTGGCATACCGCCCCAACAGATCCACAGAAGACACAACATCTATAGCACATATCTATCAATCTCTATCGGATCACAACCTTGTCCACCTCACCCCACTCTACAGGCCTATGGTCCAAACATCCTGCCTGGTCCCAGTGCCCAAGAAGGCGCACCCCACTGTCCTGAATGACTTCAGACCTGTAGCGCTAACATCCCACATCATGAAGACCCTGGAAAGGTTAGTCCTCGCTCACCTCAGACCCCTGGTGTGTTCATCAATGGACCCCCTGCAGTTTGGGGTGGATGATGCAATCACCTACCTTCTGCAGAGGGCCTACTCACACCTGGACAACGCAGGTTGCACTGTGAGGGTTATGTTTTTTGACTTCTCCAGTGCCTTCAACACCATTCAGCCCCTGCTACTGGGTGAGAAGATGAAGAGGATGAAAGTGGAAGCACCCTTAGTCTTCTGCGTCACGGACTACCTGACCGTTTGTTCAAACCTTTGTTCTTATCATATCAGAGTTGTATTTACAGAACATATAAAATAAATCTATATTTTGTGGAATTAGCACAGATTGTCTGTATGTTTATTCCATTACATACAGTGTAGAATGGAGATAATTATCTGTAACGTTTTACATAGCACATGCTCCATCGTTACCTCTCAAACAGGGCCAATCTCTAGGGCCAGCTCACAAGTACGGGCTTTTTAGACACGGTTCCTAATCAACACTAAAAGCTAAATCATTTTGAAAACATAAAAACAAAAACAAATGATCGCATCGACACAGACCACAAACTGGATACACAAAGACCACAAACTGGATACACAAAGACCGCAAACTGGATACACAAAGACCACAAACTGGCTACACAAAGACCACAAACTGGATACACAAAGACCACAAACTGGATACACAAAGACCGCAAACTGGATACACAAAGACCACAAACTGGCTACACAAAGACCACAAACTGGATACACAAAGACCACAAACTGGATACACAAAGACCACAAACTGGATACACAATGCTTCAGTAGGGAATCTGAACGCTGTCCGCTAGAAGAGTCCGGTGTTTCAGCCTATTGTATTGGTTTGCAACATCATTTCAGATTTTAGAAAATGTATAAATTCTCTAATCTAGTGCAAAGGCATTTTAGAAGCACTGCCTCTATAGCTAATATATTCATATATATACCAGACACTCATTCATTCTGCCTCTATAGCTAATATATTCATATATATACCGGACACTCATTCATTCTGCCTCTATAGCTAATATATTCATATATATACCGGACACTCATTCATTCTGCCTCTATAGCTAATATATTCATATATATACCGGACACTCATTCATTCTGCCTCTATAGCTAATATATTCATATATATACCGGACACTCATTCATTCTGCCTCTATAGCTAATATATTCATATATATACCGGACACTCATTCATTCTGCCTCTATAGCTAATATATTCATATATATACCGGACACTCATTCATTCTGCCTCTATAGCTAATATATTCATATATATACCGGACACTCATTCATTCTGCCTCTATAGCTAATATATTCATATATATACCGGACACTCATTCATTCTGCCTCTATAGCTAATATATTCATATATATACCGGACACTCATTCATTCTGCCTCTATAGCTAATATATTCATATATATACCGGACACTCATTCATTCTGCCTCTATAGCTAATATATTCATATATATACCGGACACTCATTCATTCTGCCTCTATAGCTAATATATTCATATATATACACCGGACACTCATTCATTCTGCCTCTATAGCTAATATATTCATATATATACCGGACACTCATTCATTCTTCATCGCAGTCTTCTAAACTCCATTTAAATGCCAAGATGTTTATATTGATTTTTGATTATACGTTTGTAATGCTTTTTGTGACGTGGATCATAATTACAGTTACAGTCGATCAGGTTTTTGATCCTCGTAACGTTACGTGGAAAATACAACTAATGGGACGCAGAATTAAATGTAGTCAGAAGTTTACATCCACTTGGGTTGAAGTCATTAAAACTCATTCTTCAACCACTCCACAGATTTCATGTTAACAAACTATAGTTTTGGCAAGTCGGTTAGGACATCTACTTTGTGCATGACACAAGTAATTCTTCCAACAATTGTTTATAGACAGATTATTTCATTTATAATTCACTATATCATAATTCCAGTGGGTCAGAAGTTTACATACACTAAGGTGACTGTGCCTTTAAACAGCTTGGAAAATTCCAGAAAATGATGTCATGGCTTTAGAAGCTTCTGATAGGCTAATTGACTTCATTTGAGTCAACTGGAGGTGTACCTGTGGATGTATTTCAAGGCCTACCTTCAAACACAGTTGCTCTTTGCTTTAAGCACATGCAAACTTTTCTTCATATCCCAAAAGTCACAAAATCATTGTAAATTGACCTGCGTACATGGACAGAGAATTGCGTAGTTGGTATGCAAAATGCATGCATGTTGGCAGGTCTGCAATACTATACTTACTGACACCCACACATAAAACTAATGACATCCACACGTATCATCTTATGTATTAGTATATTAGTACAGTACCTGCTTTGGTGCAGTAAGTGTCTGCAGGCCAGTTGCCTTGGCGACCATAGTGTGACTGTTGCCAGGGCTGGGCTGTATTGACAGAGCAAGTCCAGAGATGGCATGGACACGAAGTTCCAAGATGGAGACTTTCTCGTCGGTGACGGAAAACGGTGTCTCTCCCAACATGGCCTCCACAGCGAGTGGTGACTCCACCTGCAAACGACAGGAAACCATTTGACTGTGACACCAAGCATTTTGTGTCATGACAGATGGACATACAAGCAAGTGGGATGGCATGTACATATGTGTCTGTCTTTCTGTCCGTCTTGTGAGTGTGATATATAAGTCACTTGAGCCAAAACATACACACCGGAGACCAGATACCATGCTGCCATTAATAGCCTCCCAGGGGGAGTATAACAAAAAACCCTCCCATCTCAAGCTAATCCTGGAGCCTTAACAGGTCTGCCTCTATTTGGGGAAAACCGGTGACTGGCTTTTCTCATTTTCCAAATAGCTTGTTCATCTTTTATTTAAAAAAGGTCTCTTTTACAGATGAGCCCACTAATTAATATAAATATCCATACACTATCAATACACTACGAAATGCAAAACAGCGAAAACAAACACACTCTTCAGAAAAAAGGTCCTCAATCAGCCGTCTGAATTGAGGCACAAATCATCACATTTTTGAGAGTTTGGGAGATTATTCAACAAGAGCAAAAATAACTAAACGCAGATTTACCTAACTCAAGTGGAGATTGAAGGGATCTTGAGTTAGCCATCCCTGAGACCAGGTCTGGTAGCTCGTACGTCTGAAGGTTAATAATGAAGTAAGGTACGGCAGAGGTTGTGCAAAAGGGCTTTATAAACAAAAAGATTACAACGCATCGATCTACAAGACTTCAGAGAGCCAGAAAGTATTGGCTGTGGCTGAATCTAGTTGACGATCCCTGCTATAAAGGAAGCCCATGTTAATTCTTAACTTCTTAACTAAATAATCAATATGTTTTTTTAAAGAAAGCTTTTCGTCAATCCAGAAGCCCAGATATTTTGAAGCGGGGACATGATCAATGTGGGCACCATTCAATGTACATTTTATGCATAAATCATTAGATACATTTTTAAGTGTTTTGGAAAAGAAAATATACTTGGTTTTACCTGCATTAACTACCAACAAAGACTTAAAGAGATGGTATCTCCAAACGAGCCTGGTCAATCGTAAGGAGACAGAGACGGAGTTGTCATCCCGGCCTGTTGATTATAATGTGCTGAAAAGGCTGGACTGTCTGGGAAGGTGACTGGACATAGAAAGCACAGTGCCGTGTATCCCATGCTTTTTATGATGACTCACAATGTGGTTTGAGTCACCGGCCACCTATGTCACCAGAGAGGACAATGCTGTCTTCTTCTGATACCAAGGTCTGCCGTCAGGGACTCCCAGATGCATATTATCAGATTTAACTAACGTGCTGAAACGGAGTGTTCCAGTCCGTCTCTATATGGTGCAACTCCTTGTCCTGCCCTACGATCATGAAAATGTAACAGCAGGGATACAAGTAGATTAATACATGACTTCTAAAGTTTCACGAAAGGAGGGGAATTCAGTTAAATGATGAAGCACTCCCAGCAGAATTATTATTTTTTCCTCAATAAAAAAAATCTTTGAATTAGGCGGATTGTGTTCCTGTGTTTTCTGACTCTCATTTGAGTAACCGACTCAGTAGCATGAAAATTATCAGGGTGAATAACTGAGCTCTGTTTTTGTTTAGTCAAAATGAATGTGTAATTACATTTTTTTTTTGAAAAGGGTAGAAATAATCCTGGGCATACAAATGGACCACTGCTATGGTTTCTGATGGGTAGGCTAGTTCTAAGTGTTTCAGTTAAACATGAATTTACATTTTGTTTTAACTGTACATATTGTATTGTATCAGTAGGTACATGTAGTACATAGATTAGGATGCACTTCTCCTGTACTAACAACCATTATCATGTGTTCCCTCACTCCGTCACAAGCGTGGAGCTGACAGAAATGTGTGTTATTAGTGCACTTCAACAATGTCTTTGGCTGTGTCCCAAATGGCACCCTATTCCCTATAAAGTGCATTGCTTTTGAACAAAGCCCTATGGGCTCCTGTCTCCTCTAGTCCATTAGGGACACAGGCCATGGCTCCTGTCTCCTCTAGTCCATTAGGGACACAGGCCATGGCTCCTGTCTCCTCTAGTCCATTAGGGACACAGGCCATGGCTCCTGTCTCCTCTAGTCCATTAGGGACACAGGCCATGGCTCCTGTCTCCTCTAGTCCATTAGGGACACAGGCCATGGCTCCTGTCTCCTCTAGTCCATTAGGGACACAGGCCATGGCTCCTGTCTCCTCTAGTCCATTAGGGACACAGGCCATGGCTCCTGTCTCCTCTAGTCCATTAGGGACACAGGCCATGGCTCCTGTCTCCTCTAGTCCATTAGGGACACAGGCCATGGCTCCTGTCTCCTCTAGTCCATTAGGGACACAGGCCATGGCTCCTGTCTCCTCTAGTCCATTAGGGACACAGGCCATGGCTCCTGTCTCCTCTAGTCCATTAGGGACACAGGCCATGGCTCCTGTCTCCTCTAGTCCATTAGGGACACAGGCCATGGCTCCTGTCTCCTCTAGTCCATTAGGGACACAGGCCATGGCTCCTGTCTCCTCTAGTCCATTAGGGACACAGGCCATGGCTCCTGTCTCCTCTAGTCCATTAGGGACACAGGCCATGGCTCCTGTCTCCTCTAGTCCATTAGGGACACAGGCCATGGCTCCTGTCTCCTCTAGTCCATTAGGGACACAGGCCATGGCTCCTGTCTCCTCTAGTCCATTAGGGACACAGGCCATGGCTCCTGTCTCCTCTAGTCCATTAGGGACACAGGCCATGGCTCCTGTCTCCTCTAGTCCATTAGGGACACAGGCCATGGCTCCTGTCTCCTCTAGTCCATTAGGGACACAGGCCATGGCTCCTGTCTCCTCTAGTCCATTAGGGACACAGGCCATGGCTCCTGTCTCCTCTAGTCCATTAGGGACACAGGCCATGGCTCCTGTCTCCTCTAGTCCATTAGGGACACAGGCCATGGCTCCTGTCTCCTCTAGTCCATTAGGGACACAGGCCATGGCTCCTGTCTCCTCTAGTCCATTAGGGACACAGGCCATGGCTCCTGTCTCCTCTAGTCCATTAGGGACACAGGCCATGGCTCCTGTCTCCTCTAGTCCATTAGGGACACAGGCCATGGCTCCTGTCTCCTCTAGTCCATTAGGGACACAGGCCATGGCTCCTGTCTCCTCTAGTCCATTAGGGACACAGGCCATGGCTCCTGTCTCCTCTAGTCCATTAGGGACACAGGCCATGGCTCCTGTCTCCTCTAGTCCATTAGGGACACAGGCCATGGCTCCTGTCTCCTCTAGTCCATTAGGGACACAGGCCATGGCTCCTGTCTCCTCTAGTCCATTAGGGACACAGGCCATGGCTCCTGTCTCCTCTAGTCCATTAGGGACACAGGCCATGGCTCCTGTCTCCTCTAGTCCATTAGGGACACAGGCCATGGCTCCTGTCTCCTCTAGTCCATTAGGGACACAGGCCATGGCTCCTGTCTCCTCTAGTCCATTAGGGACACAGGCCATGGCTCCTATCTCCTCTAGTCCATTAGGGACACAGGCCATGGCTCCTGTCTCCTCTAGTCCATTAGGGACACAGCCCATGGCTCCTGTAACCCAGATTCATCCGTCGGACTACCAGATGGTGAAGCGTGATTCATCACTCCAGAGAACACATTTCCACTGCTTCAGAGTCCAATGGCGACACGCTTTACAACACTCCAGCCGACGCTTGGCATTGCGCATGGTGATCTTAGGCTTGTGTGCGGCTGCTCGGCCATGGAAACCCATTTCATGAAGCTGCCAACGAACAGTTCTTGTGCTGACGTTGCTTCCAGAGGCAGTTTGGAACTCGGTAGTGAGTGTTGCAACCGAGGACAGACGATTTTGAGCTTGTGTGGCCTACCACTTCGTGGCTGAGGCGTTGTTGCTCCTAGACGTTTCCACTTCACAGCACTTACAGTTGACCGGGCAGCTCTAGATGGGCAGAAATTTGACTAATTGACTTGTTGGAAAGGTGGCATCCTATGACGGTGCCACGTTGAAAGTCACTGAGCTCTTCAGTAAGGCCATTCTACTGCCAATGTTTGTCTGTTTGAGTTTATACACCTTTCAGCAACTAGTGTGGCTGAAATAGCCAATCCACTAATTTGAAGGGCTGTCCACATACTTTTGTATAGTGTATATAGACTAATTGAGTGAGAAAATAATGTCTCTCACAACTGTGTAAACAATACAAAATCTGACTCTTACACCTTTTGTACGCCTGCACTTCTAGCCAAAGATAATTAGCTTTCCAAGAGAGAAGGGAAGGAAGAATGGTGAGGGAGGCAAAAGCATACATTTCACAAAAGTGCTGTTCTGCCCATTAATTAGAGGTTCACAGAAAATCTGTGAATAACCTATTGTTATTCTTAGATACATTTTTCCCCCCTGACATGGTCAAATAACTCAAGCATAGATTTGTCATTTTTTTCTAAATTTGCCACAGAGACATTAGTAACTTGGTCAAAAAGAATGAAATGTTATAAGCAGTCTCACATATGCCACCCTGTTTGACCTAGAGACTTGGAACTTTGTATGTACAAAGTAGGTGTCTTTCGTCATGCTGAACAAATAAGGTCCACCAGGAAAGATTTTCTTCCATCTTGGACATTTTTGAAAACTTTTGAAAAACGTATTCTCATGAACCGCATGTCCGTAAGCAGGCCCATGGTCATCTCTTAGTTGGTTAAGAGATGGCGGAGTTATTGATAAATCAGGAAATCAGATTTTACGTAAAGACATTACCATGATGAACCATGTTAAGTTTGTCATTGAACTATAAGGAAACTATTCTGCCCTAAAAACAACAGATTTTTTCCTTCTTCTGGAAAATCTGACTTACAAGTATTTTTCTGTCTAGCCAGACAACGATTGATGATTCTCCATGACATATTCTGATCAACTGGCTTGCTCTTGTGTTAGGAAACTAAATAGCACATTAATCAGATAATATACCTGGCCATTACAACAGTTTTTGTAATGGCCAGGTTTTGACCAAATTCGTAGTTACTTCGTTTTGCCTTTGTAGGTCAGTATTAGCAACTCTTCATTTTCTAGGACAGACAGGTCCAGCAGTCCTTGTGCACCATAAAATATGCTATAAGCTCGAGATCTTTTCATTTCTCCTAGCCTTCAATACGTTTGATTTTCTAAGTCATTGCTCATTCAGGTTGGTAAGGCTGGTAAACTGCAGAGATGGAGACTAGGCGGACGCCCATATAGAGTAGATGCCTATGCAGATGGAGCCATCTTTAAAAGGAAGGACAACCACGCACAGATCTCATTTATCATTTAATCATCGTAGAGGCTTCCTTTACAAACATGAAACGGGTGTAAGCAATGAGGAAGCGTTCTACTTGTGTCCAGTTTCTCTAGGTCAGTGTGCATGAAGCAGAAAATATCTTGTCTAGCACTCTCTAAGAGCTTCTGCATATTACATCTACACTTAGGTCAAGGGTGATCCAAACACTCTACCTCAGTATCAAGTTACTGTTTGCCTCTAGGGCCCTAGCCTATAACATTTTAGAGTGCAAGAACATCAATTAAGTAAAGGAGACAATTGAATGAAAAGCTATTTAATTTCTCCGTTTTTGGAGACCTAGTCAAGGTACTATACCTTCAGTACAGTGGACCCCACCTCCAGGCCCACCAGCACAGTGCGGTCCACCAGCTCGGCTATCCTTGGGTCGACCACCTTCAGCGAGTCCTGCACCAGGTCGGTCACATCCACCTGCCAGTCGGGCCCCAGCATGGTGATGACCTGGTCGGTGCCCTCGGTGGAGGTGGTGTGGAACTGGGTCAGCACCTTGACCAGGGTGCGCTGGTACTGCAGGGTGCAGCCCCGACTCACCCGACGGTCGTCCTCGTCGTCGTCCGCGTCACTGTCTCTGGCGCTCCTGATAGAGAGGGTGACAAATGGTCAATAATGTTAGTTACCGTAACCATGGTCAATATTGTTGTTGCCGGTATCAATTCCATTACCAGTGTCAACACATTACCCAGTGGGGAACCGTCAGGGCCCTCTACACCCTCAGAGGGCCTAAGGATAGATACAAATCTCAATATATGTTTCTCTATTATAATTTGTTATTTTGTTTTCATTGATTTCATATTTTTTTGTCTTCATTGTAATGATCTTCCTATTTGGATTTCTTCAGTTTGTGTTGGAAAAAGAAGGGTTAATATCCAAGAGACAAATATCCAATCAGAAGTTTTCTTTGGTAGTCTCTTGGTAGAAATAAACTAACTGGGCTCAACGCTCATTGGCCCTCAGGCTTTGAATAGAAGGCACCAGCCAATGTCATTGACATTGACTTCAATTAGAGCAGCATTTTGGAATGACAGTAGAATCAACCAATCACATATTGTCTTGTAATAGGGCCTAAGTATAGGTCACTAATTCAGAGCCAATAGCGAGCCTTATCTTGTTTTCTCACGCTTCTCACGATGTGGAGGCTAAATTGTTAGCATCGCCCTTTTCAAGACTAACTTTTTATGAAAAGTTAAATCTTGTACAGACCGGGAGACCAACTCCTGCACTGCATGATTTGGTGCAACGAAGAGTTCTTCTTTCGGATTTAAAATCAGAAGACAAGCTCTATGAACCTGCCGTTGCCCATTTCATAAAGAAGGACAGGAGAATGGACTTGGTTTTTAAATGATAATCATAATGGTGAGTGGACTTTTTATTTTCGTTCATATCATTTTGAATACAATGTGTAAATTATTATTTCAACTTTAGATCACTGGTTGTGTGGTAAAAACAAAGGTAATGACGTTGCAATTGGAAGTACTGGGTACATGACATTTCGTGTTGTGGTGCATTTTTTTATTGTTGCATGCTGGAGAATACAGCGCAACTTGTTTCTCTCTGACAGCATATACTGTCTGTGGTCTTGAAACAATGTGAGTGGTTGTGTGGTTGAATTTATTCTGCCACTATTTGAGTGACTGTTAGTTTTGGCAAATGTTTCTTTGAAACGACGCAACCATATTTTCTTCTAACATGGTTCCTGTTATCGATATTTGCAACCGTTGTGTTCATGTACTGCTTCTGTGAGCCACAGTCAAGGCGTGGCTTAGGACCGTTTGACAAGAATTGCTTCTCCTACATACTGTAGGTCTGCTAAAGAAAGGTCTCAAGTCATGCTCTGTAAACACAGGCATCCCAGTTCTCTATCTATATGTATGTATGGCGTCAGATCTTTTTTCACAACTGAGGGCCGAGCTCCAAAAGTCACGGTTCGCCGCTGCCATTACCCATGTCAAAACCATACGTTTACAACAACAATTGGGAACCATATAAAAATGTATTTGTTTTACTATTTCTAAACAGTTTCAACAGTTTATCCAATGTGCCCTTTGTGAAGGAAAAGTACTACAAGCCGGCACAAAACTCCTCCAAAAACTACCAAGCAAGCAAGATTTGGACGTGGCCTTCCATTCTTTCCTCAACAGTCTGACAAGCTTTCCCTAAACGCTAAAAAGCCTCCTCTGTTTCCAAGGCTAATTAATCTTTGCTTTGACTCATCCTTTCGGATAACTTGATAAGCAGGAGCGGCATCGAGCCTGAATATCAAGCAGGCCGTCCTGTGACAATACCGGAACGTGCATCACATCCCCTGGCTGGCTAATGCTAGACATTTAAGGCTAAAATGTGCTGTTCGCCTGTGTTTCTCATCTTGTAAAACAAAGCCGAAATGGCAGTGGAGAGACGAGAGTGTAGACGAGCGTTCAGTTAAGACTAGGGTAAACCTGAGAGAACGCGTAACTCTTCATTGAGTTTCATGACTCTCGCACAGGTCAGAAAGAGTTCACCACGTTGAGGCCATACCTGGAACCCTTTTTTTTTTCTTCTTCAGAAGATTGTCTGTTTTTATTAGGATCTTTGATATACCCGAACGAGCTCGAGCTTTGAGGCACGTCGGCCGGCCGCCAGATTCCTCTTTTAGAACCCATTACTGGATAACACAGCAAGTGAGCAATGTGGAAAGTAGCAAACACACACTGCATTCCAAGAGACCTGGCCCTTGATAAAGCTTGCCTTGATAAAGCTTAGGGCTTAAACAGCATTGTGTTAGAGAGGGGAAAGAGAGAGAGAGAGAGAGAGAGAGAAGTGAGGCAAACGGCTTGTGTTCCGAAGGGAGACTAAATAAAAGACCATTCAATTACCGCAAAATGAATATTGAAAAAAATAGCAAAAATATATTATACACAGTGCAGTTTTTTTGTCCTGGTTCTGACAACATTGCAAACATCTAGGTAAGGGCTTAATGTTTTGCCAAAATGGCGTAATGACGTTTGGTGCTGCAATTCTCTCGCCATTCAATAACAAAAACAACCATGAAAAGCCTTCTGTAGTTATGTTATTTTCCTATAATCTACATAATATGAATACATAGTATTTCATGTAGTTCATTGTGGTTGAAACCCTAGGGGCCAATTTCCCAGACACTGATTAAGCAACATTCTCAATCGAAGATCTCTATTGAAATAGGTTTTTCAGAACTAAGTTTAATCTATGTCCGGGAAACCGGCTCTAAAAACATGCAGTGAATTTACTGTCAGTCTGATCTAAAATTGGCTTAACGTCCTGTTCTCAGAGAAACTTCATAGTTTAGTTCAATTATTTAAGAGGGATACGTTTGATTAGACAGGTTTCCTTACAATCCCAACCCTAGAACGACATTGTGGAAAACTCAAACTAAAGGTCTAGACAGTGACTATTTACAGTGTAATAGTACATATTTAAATCAAGCAGCTGTCTCTGATCACAGTGAGGGAAGAACTCAGAGGTGGTGATAATACAATCATATTGGTTACACAACAGTTTATTTATACAAGCAACAGTCCCAGAACATAATGTCCTTGTGGTAGGGTGCAGACATAACAGGAGTCTATGTAAATGCAGTTCATCACAGAACAGAGCATACATTTTGAGAAGTGACAACGGCTCACCCCAAATTCTGACACCACAACATGTAACATAAGACACAATCAAAACATGGGGTGCACAATTGAGACGATACATGACAGACGATACAAAAAAATAAATAACCTCAAATGTAATTCAAATTCAGTAAAAGAAACATGAGGTGTAAAACAGCATTGCACTTCATGGTTAGTGTGTTTAGTGTGTTAGTGTGTTAGTGTGTTAGTGTGTTTAGTGTGTTAGTGTGTTAGTGTGTTTACTGTGTTTAGTGTGTTAGTGTGGTTAGTGTGTTAGTGTGTTTAGTGTGTTAGTGTGTTTACTGTGTTAGTGTGTTAGTGTGTTAGTGTGTTAGTGTGTTTACTGTGTTTACTGTGTTAGTGTGTTAGTGTGTTAGTGTGTTTAGTGTGTTAGTGTGTTAGTGTGTTTACTGTGTTTACTGTGTTTAGTGTGTTTAGTGTGGTTAGTGTGTTTAGTGTGTTTGTGTGTTAGTGTGTTAGTGTGTTTACTGTGTTTACTGTGTTTACTGTATTTACTGTGTTTACTGTGTTAGTGTGTTTGTGTGTTAGTGTGTTTAGTGTGTTACTGTGTTTAGTGTGTTACTGTGTTTAGTGTGTTAGTGTGTTTGTGTGTTAGTGTGTTTAGTGTGTGGGCGAGTCCTACCTGCGGCCAGGAAGAATGGGCACCCTCCAGCCCTTGATGAAGCTCAGGTTGCTGTCGGACAGTTCTACTTGGAGGGGGAGTTTGGGCACCCACACGGTCAGCTCCAGGAGGGCACTGAGGTGCTCGTAGCTGAAGATGACCCGGGCGTTCATGGAGCCCCGTGTCTCCTTCCCGTTCACAAACACATAGTCACAATTCATGGACACCTGTGAAAGACAGAGGTCAAGGGTCAAGTCATATATATGATAATGGATCTGCCATTGGTAAAGGTGATATAGTACCGTATGGATGCAAGAGTGGCGTCAACCACCTACAGTGCATTCACAGTATTCAGACCCCTTGACTTTTTCCACGATTTGTTACGTTACATGCTTATTCTAAAATGTATGTAAAAAAATAATAATTCTCATCAATCTACACATATTAGCCCATAATAACAATGTGAAAACAGGTTTTTAGAAATGTTTGCAAATGTATTAAAAACAAAAAAACTGAAATACCTTATTTACATAAGTATTCAGACCCTTTGCTAGGAGACTCGAAAATTGAGATCAGGTGTATCCTGTGTCCATTGATCATCCTTGAGATGTTTCTACAACTTGATTGGAGTCCACCTGTGCTAAGGTCAATTGATTGGACATGATTTGGAAAGGCACACACCTGTCTATATAAGGTCCCACAGTTGACAGTGCATGTCAGAGCCAAACCCAAGCCATGAGGTCGAAGAATTGTCCTTAAGAGATTCGAGACAGGATTCTTCAATGGAAGAAGTTTGTAACCACCAAGACTCTTCCTAGAGCTGTCCGCCCAGCCAAACTGAGCAATCCATGGAGAAGGGCCTTGGTCAGGGAGGTTCCCAGAAATGCAGAGGTCACTCTGACAGAGCTCCAGAGTTCCTCTGTGGAGATGGGAGAACCTTCCAGAAGGACAACCATCTCTGCAGCACTCCACCAATCAGGCCTTTATGGTGGAGTGGCCAGACGGAAGCCACTTCTCAGTAAAAGGCACATGACAGCCACTTGGAGTTTGCCAAAAGGCACCGAAAGACTGACTATGAAAAACAAGATTCTCTGGTCTGATGAAATTAAGATTGAACTCTTTAGCCTGAATGTCAAGAGTCACGCATGGTGAAGCATGGTGGTGGCAGCATCATGCTGTGGGGATGTTTTTCAGTGGCAGGGACTGGGAGACTAGTCAGGATCGAGGGAAAGATGAATAGAGCAAAGTACAGAGAGATCCTTGATGAAAACCTGCTCACAGGACCTCAGACTGGGGCAAAGGTTCACCTTCCAACAGGACAATAACCCCAAGCACACAGCCAAGACAACTGACCCTCCTCTAATGTTTTCTAATCATTTGCACTTGTTTTGGTACCGAATTCTAATTGTAGCCATTTTATGTGATGGTAAAGGTAGGGGTGTACTAACTTTTTCCCCATAAGGAAAATGCATTTTTGTTTATTTTAATTGCATAACATTTTTGTATTTTATTTGTTTAATTCGGAGACCTTTAGCTGTCAATAGTGTTGAAGTGAAGATTACATATCCATCTGTCCAAATATGTAAAAAAAGGGGGTGTAACAAAAACCTGTTTTTGCTTTGTCATTATGGGGTATTGTGTGTAGATTCATTAAAAACAATAACAATTTTATCAATTTTAGAATAAGGCTGTAACGTAACAAAATGTGGAAAAAGTCAAGGGGTCTGAATCCTTTCCGAATGTGCTGGTGCATATCTTACTCAGTTTCAGCTGAAGAAAATAGGGAGAACATGTCTTCCTTTTCGCTTACAGAGTATTCTAATGTGCAATGTGGAATATTTTTAGGTCGCAGTAATCCTCCTTTGTAAACGTTCCAATATTTTGCCACGAGGGGCTGTATTTTTGTAATTAGAAATTTCTGGGAACACAGTGTAAACAACACTACTTGATGGTTTTCTCCAATCTAATTTGTGTCTCTTCTTGTGTGGAAGAATTGGCCCTTAAGTACAGCCTACCCGCCCATTTTTTTTGTTAGGATCTATACACAATCATGCGGAGACACATTGCAGAATATACTAACACAATCTTTCAGGCAACAGATAATTCATAGAATACGAAAGCTAAATACACCAGGCGTTCTGTTTATTTATTTATTTATTTATCAAGCAGTTGTCTCCCAGAAGTAAATACCCATCCTTTAATACTAAAATATTTACTGTAATAGATAGCGAGGTTTGCTTTTGGGATACCATCAATGATTTATCTTGCAGTCGGAGGCAGCTGACACTAATCAGAGCAAAGGACATACCTGCACCCCCACCCAGACAGATAATGTACCGTCATTCTCTGTACAAAATCCTCACCTGTGACCTACCACTCTAGGCCTCCCTTCACTAGAATTCCAACACCAGCCTCCCTATCACTCTCACTTACTTTGCTGATATGCCCTCGCTAACTGCACTCAGCTCCTACAGGCAGTTAATAAACTCAGAAGCCGTTAACGACCAGGCGTCAGAAGCCTAGTGGGGGTCTGTGGATTTACTCTAACACACGGAGCCGCGAGCTGCCGTCGCTACACAGCCCTCTAATGTGTTGTGGCATCTTCCATGGTTCCATCACATTTCCTGGGTGGGGTCAGTGCAAAGAAAGACAGGGCTGGCGCTGCCCACTATGGTGGCATACAGGCATCCAGTTTAAACCCACAGGCAGAGATGCAGGATCAAAAAGGATCACCACAGTATATCCATATCATTGAGGCGTATGCATTTAGAAAACAGAAGGTTGGTGGGGTGACCTGATAGTGCTCCATTCTACTAATCAGGAACAATGTTTCTCTAGATGGCAAAATAAAGCTTAACTTGGGCTGTGTTCATTACGACACACAAAATCAAATGCTTTAGAAAAAGATAACAAGAAAAAGTGTTTCTTAATGGGCGAGTTCAAGTAGTCCCTCCCTGTTTCAGTTTGTTTCTTTCCGTTTGGGGCCTCTAATAAACACACCCCAGATGTGTTAGTGACTGGATTACATCCTCATTGTGAAGCTATCAACAATAATAAGACAACTTCTTCAAGACCTCTCATATACAATACCACAGCAGACAGCAAGGAGATAATACTGAAGACAGTACCACTCAGGTGTACTTATCTCTCACACACACACACACACACACACACACACACACACACACACACACACACACACACACACACACACACACACACACACACACACACACACACAGAGCCTTGGGAGAAAGGATCAGCTGGGGGAGTCATGTCGTCTCCCGCTCGCTGCCAAATCCCCAGCCCTCCACTTGCCCAGCCTCCCCCTCTGCTGCCTGCCTTCTCCCCATACTCGTGCACTCCTCCCACCCCGAACAGCACAACACAACACAACACAACAAACCTCCGTCTGAGCAGAGCACAGAAGTGTGCTTCAATAACCATCCCACTGTGCTCTCTCTCTTGCACACGCACGCAAACACCATCCACTGTACAGTCAAATGGGATTGGGTTATCTGCCAGCGCTGACATATATCGTGGCCTATTTATTTCAAAGGGGAAAAAACAAACAAACAAACAAAGAAATAAACGCCTTAGCAAAGGGAAATGAGCACAGCGTAACCTTTTCCAAAAGTTGGAAACAAAAACGGAACAACGGCAGGTTGGCGAATACCCAACGCTTAAAAAAAACACGTTTTGTAATTTTTTTAAATTTTTGTTATCAAAGAAATGTATCTGACTTCCACCATTTGCAATTCACAACCTTGGTGCACATGGTGCGGCTTGGTTTATATAAGAAGACATCCTCTATGTGCTTCACTTATGGACCGCGTGTTCCACAGATTCACCTGTTACACAAACAGAATCAGCTGCATTATCAGTGCTGTGTATGAATAATGGGAATAATGTGGCATCACAGAACGCAAGGGGGAGAGCACACAACCACACAAACTCAGTGGGTTGTCTTTGAGAACCTGGGGGAGAGCACACAACCACACAAACTCAGTGGGTTGTCTTTGAGAACCTGGGGGAGAGCACACAACCACACAAACTCAGTGGGTTGTCTTTGAGAACCTGGGGGAGAGCACACAACCACACAAACTCAGTGGGTTGTCTTTGAGAACCTGGGGGAGAGCACACAACCACACAAACTCAGTGGGTTGTCTTTGAGAACCTGGGGGAGAGCACACAACCACACAAACTCAGTGGGTTGTCTTTGAGAACCTTTGTTCGTATTCTGTGGAGTGTTTTATAGAACTGTCAGGACTCATCTACATCTCAGCATGAAGGGCTCAACTTGCGTTAGCCTCTAAAGTTCAATGGCATGGGCAGTGAAGCAAGGTCCACTAAATAACATTGAGTTAATGCAGCTCGCCTTGACACCATTCTAAACCTTCTCACAAACAGATTAATGTCAAAAAGTCATGCTTTCTATTCACGCTCTGACATATAGATCCTAGTCTTATCACACATACGAAAGTCAGAATAAAATTAGGGTCGGTCTGTATATTCTGGCTGTATTTTATAGCTGATGCTTTTTCCTCCTTTTATTCGGAACAAATGTGTATTATAATTGTGGACGCTTTCGATAATCCCATGTGATAAACTCAAATGAACAAAAATGCTTAAATCCAAATAAAAAATGGCGTATAATTCTTTATCTGTATCACATGTAGCATTTTCTCACGTCCTGTAAGGTTGGTGATTATCAAACACGCTCGGAGAGAATCCACAAATACATTTGGATTCAATTCCAGGAGGTTGCAGACTCCTTTATCCAACGCTGCTTATGGAGTTTGTTTCTTTAATCCACAAATGGGAGTTAAAGTTGCATTGTACCGCTGTGGCTCCCAACGGGCTAGAGTTGTGTTTGTGACTCATCCCAGGACACCAGTCATCCTACTTGACTAAGGCTAAGTCCCAAATGGCTCCCTATTCCCTATATAGAGCACTACTTTTGTTCAGGGCTCTGGTCAGAAGTAGTGCTCTATATAGGGCATAGGGAGCCATTTGTGACACAGTCTAAGTGAATGGAAATGGATGGTAGGCCTTGCACCAGATAATGCAGTTAAAAGTAAACTAAGGTCTGGAGCAACCAGACTAGGCCAGATAAGAGAAGCATTCAAAAGCATCCTTCAGAGCTATTACTGTACTTGGTAGTCTATTGATTTTGGTGTACCAGTAAGAGTATGAACATCCATTGATTCATCCGTGGGGGGTTCAAAAGGAACTGAGTCAAGAGCACATAATTATGGACAGCCATAGAATGAGGTTTTGATGTTCGCATGACTGTAATGTTCGCATTGATGTTCGCATTCTGTAAATAGCCCACCCTACTACCTCATCCCCATATTATTATTTTAGCTCATTTACACTCCAGTATCTCTATTTGCACATCATCATCTGCACATCTATCATTCCAGTGTTAATGCTAATCTGTAACCTATCTCAACACTATGGCCTATTTATTGTCCTACCTTCCTAACCTTACTGCATTTTGCACTACGTTTACACTCTGTATATAGATTTTCTATTGTGTTATTGACTGTACGTTTGTTTATCCCATGTGTAACTCTGTGTTGTTTTTGTCGCACTGCTTTGCTTTGTCTTGGCCAGGTCACAGTTGTAAATGAGAACTTGTTCTCAACTGACCTACCTGGTTAAATAAAGGTGAAATAAAACCTACCTGGTTAAATAAAGGTGAAATAAAACCTACCTGGTTAAATAAAGGTGAAATAAAACCTACCTGGTTAAATAAAGGTGAAATAAAACCTACCTGGTTAAATAAAGGTGAAATAAAACCTACCTGGTTAAATAAAGGTGAAATAAAACCTACCTGGTTACATAAAGGTGAAATAAAACCTACCTGGTTAAATAAAGGTGAAATAAAATAAAATGACGGTATATTAGGGTGTGTTGCAGGCCCATTAGGGTGTGTTGCAGGCCCATTAGGGTGTGTTGCAGGCCCATTAGGGTGTGTTGCAGGCCCATTAGGGTGTGTTGCAGGCCCATTAGGGTGTGTTGCAGGCCCATTAGGGTGTGTTGCAGGCCCATTAGGGTGTGTTGCAGGCCCATTAGGGTGTGTTGCAGGCCCATTAGGGTGTGTACTCATTAGGGTGTGTTGCAGGCCCATTAGGGTGTGTTGCAGGCCCATTAGGGTGTGTTGCAGGCCCATTAGGGTGTGTTGCAGGCCCATTAGGGTGTGTTGCAGGCCCATTAGGGTGTGTTGCAGGCCCATTAGGGTGTGTACTCATTAGGGTGTGTTGCAGGCCCATTAGGGTGTGTTGCAGGCCCATTAGGGTGTGTTGCAGGCCCATTAGGGTGTGTTGCAGGCCCATTAGGGTGTGTTGCAGGCCCATTAGGGTGTGTTGCAGGCCCATTAGGGTGTGTACTCATTAGGGTGTGTTGCAGGCCCATTAGGGTGTGTTGCAGGCCCATTAGGGTGTGTTGCAGGCCCATTAGGGTGTGTTGCAGGCCCATTAGGGTGTGTTGCAGGCCCATTAGGGTGTGTTGCAGGCCCATTAGGGTGTGTACTCATTAGGGTGTGTTGCAGGCCCATTAGGGTATGTTGCAGGCCCATTAGGGTGTGTTGCAGGCCCATTAGGGTGTGTTGCAGGCCCATTAGGGTGTGTACTCATTAGGGTGTGTTGCAGGCCCATTAGGGTGTGTTGCAGGCCCATTAGGGTGTGTTGCAGGCCCATTAGGGTGTGTTGCAGGCCCATTAGGGTGTGTTGCAGGCCCATTAGGGTGTGTACTCATTAGGGTGTGAGTACGGTGGGATTCCATTCGCTATCAGATGCATTACCAGAACAATATGCAGTAACTTTGGGAAAGTTACTGTACTATTACCTTGACAATGTCTTCGTTAGAGGACTTGCACTCTACGAAGGACGAGATGTCAGTCACGACTCCACTCATTTCAATGGAGACCACTTTCACGGGAATGGCCACGGTTCGGCCAGTCAGTATCGCAGTGTTAATGATTTCGGTGTCCTGTAGAGTTTAAAGGAGAGAGTTAACAAACATGAAACAGTATTAGATAGTGTTTATCATACTACCAATATTAACTTTTCAAAAAGGAAGTCCAAAGACTTCTCAGTGGCCGGCTGGGTTTCATTTCAATGTATCACCCCCTTTTGATACATTTCATCACTCGAGGTATTCATGTTCAAGAGATATACTGTAGAGGTGTCCTCAAATGTTCCAATGAGCACTTTGAAAAGAAAATGAAGTGAGACAAGACACATCTTTTTGAGAATGCACAAAGGAAATAATGAACATCAATCACAGTGCAGGATTCAGTTTTATGTTTTCCTCTCCAAGCTGCATTCTGCTCCAAATCAAGTTGTAATTGTATGCTAGAACAAAAGGCAAGATGTTGGCATTGACGATATATGCAAAGTCATTTGAGTTATGAAGTGAAACATTCCTTCTTCATCAGGCGGATGCAAATATGAAAGAGAAGTGACAAATGACAAAGGAAAGTATATTTTCATAGCATAACAAAACATAATGTCGCCCTCAAAACTTTTATATCTGTCCCCAACAGGTTACTTTCTAAATGTAACACGTTACAGTTACTAGTTACCTGTTCAACATTGTAATCAGTAAAGTAACTTTTGGATTACCCAAACTCAGTACCGTAATCTGATTACATTCAGTTACTTTTAGATGACTTTCCCCTTAAGAGACATTAGAAGAAGACTAACATGTATGTTACCAATAGAACAACATCTATTACAGGATAAATCAATGTTAAAGTTTACATAACTGGTCATATATGGATGTTACATGTTACTTTATGGGTTGGCTATGGAGGCTTCTTCTAACCCACCACTTTCTACTACATATAATAATATGATTAAATTATATCTTTACATTAAAAACCAAAGTCTATCAGAATTCCAGTCATTCCAATAATTGATCTTCAATAATAGGACTTGGAAATATGGAAGTATAGATTATCCAAATTGTTTTACCTGATCATGACCCCAAAAACTAAGGACTTATTATCCAGCCCTACTCTGGTGTTTATGATGTTGTTGTCATGGAGACTGATTGGACTCATTGATTCCAGTAGAAAATAAATGCTGCACTCATGGAATGGCCTGCTTTGCCAAGAGTGTGCAAAGCTGTCATCAAGGCTCTTTTCCCGCGATCCATCAAACACATTTGGTGTGTCATCATAGTGGTCTCTGATTGGTGGTCATCATTTGGTGTGTCATCATAGTGGTCTCTGATTGGTGGTCATCATTTGGTGTGTCATCATAGTGGTCTCTGATTGGTGGTCATCATTTGGTGTGTCATCATAGTGGTCTCTGATTGGTGGTCATCATGTGGTGTGTCATCATAGTGGTCTCTGATTGGTGGTCATCATTTGGTGTGTCATCATAGTGGTCTCTGATTGGTGGTCATCATTTGGTGTGTCATCATAGTGGTCTCTGATTGGTGGTCATCATGTGGTGTGTCATCATAGTGGTCTCTGATTGGTGGTCATCATGTGGTGTGTCATCATAGTGGTCTCTGATTGGTGGTCATCATGTGGTGTGTCATCATAATGGTCTCTGATTGGTGGTCAGACTCGCTCAGGTGGAACAAACTTAAAGTTGTGCCTTTCTTCAACGCTGATTCGAATGTCATTGAGAAAACAGAGAAGTGTCATTCAGAGGTATGGCAGTAGGTGCCAGGCGCACCGGTTTGTGACAAGAACTGCAACGCTGTTTATAACGCACAACATTTTCCCATGTGTATCAAGAATGGTCCACCACCCAAAGGACATCCAGCAAACTTGACAGAACTGTGGGAAGCACTGGAGTCAACATGGGCCAGAATCCCTGTGGAACACTTAACACCTTGTAGAGTCCAAGCCCTGATTGAGGCTGTTCTGGGGAGGGGGGAGCAACTCAATATTAGGAAGGTGTTGCTAATGTTTGGTACATTCAGTGAAACTTGAGAACTGATTATAAACAGGGCCAAGAACATCAGCAGATCTACACTTTTTTTATGACTCCAGTGATATAGAAAAAGCCAATTAAAATGCACACTGGGTCTTCAATTGGACGACTTTGAATGAATGTGAGATGTGTGGGGGTTATGAGTTTGACACATCATTTGTGTCCCTCATGGCTCCCTAGAGAAAACACTAATCATGTACATGTGCCTTTGATTTCAATCAAAACGCTATATTTAAATATCTGTTTTGCCTTGAGTCTTAGCAAAACAGTATTACTTAATGTGGTGTAATAAAAACAATGGCAGCATATAAAATGCTAATTATGTTTCATGGTCAGGTCCTGCCCAAATCAAATTTCCTGGTGCACTATTTGAAAATTGATGCCTTTCAACACGTTGATACATTTATTCATAATACAATATGTTTGTCAGGCAATTATTCAGTGAGGAGAATGTGTAAACCTAGCCTCCCAGTTTCTTGCTAAAGAACAGTCACTGCAGACCAATGACAGGGGCCTCAGATGGCCAATGACAGGGGCCTCAGATAGCCAATGACAGGGGCCTCAGATGGCCAATGACAGGGGCCTCAGATGGCCAATGACAGGGGCCTCAGATGGCCAATGACAGGGGCCTCACATAGCCACATGGCTAATGTGCAAACTGTAAATAGGGGCCTGATTATTTGCGGTGGCGGTAAGCGGTAGCCGCAGTGTCCAGAGTAATGAGTGAGAGCTTAACGTGAACACTGTAGGGGGAGAACTATCAATAATGCGCAGGAGGGGGTTTCAACGTCATTAAACATTTTATAGCCTCGAAACACCAAGGATAACGCATTAAGACACACAAGACATGACTACTCCAGACCCAACAAGACATGACTACTCCAGACATGACTACTCCAGACATGACTACTCCAGACATGACTACTCCAGACATGACTACTCCAGACCCAACAAGACATGACTACTCCAGACATGACTACTCCAGACATGACTACTCCAGACCCAACAAGACATGACTACTCCAGACATGACTACTCCAGACCCAACAAGACATGACTACTCCAGACATGACTACTCCAGACATGACTACTCCAGACCCAACAAGACATGACTACTCCAGACCCAACAAGACATGACTACTCCAGACCCAACAAGACATGACTACTCCAGACATGACTACTCCAGACATGACTACTCCAGACCCAACAAGACATGACTACTCCAGACATGACTACTCCAGACCCAACAAGACATGACTACTCCAGACATGACTACTCCAGACCCAACAAGACATGACTACTCCAGACATGACTACTCCAGACCCAACAAGACATGACTACTCCAGACATGACTACTCCAGACCCAACAAGACATGACTACTCCAGACATGACTACTCCAGACATGACTACTCCAGACCCAACAAGACATGACTACTCCAGACCCAACAAGACATGACTACTCCAGACCCAACAAGACATGACTACTCCAGACATGACTACTCCAGACATGACTACTCCAGACCCAACAAGACATGACTACTCCAGACATGACTACTCCAGACCCAACAAGACATGACTACTCCAGACATGACTACTCCAGACATGACTACTCCAGACCCAACAAGACATGACTACTCCAGACATGACTACTCCAGACCCAACAAGACATGACTACTCCAGACATGACTACTCCAGACATGACTACTCCAGACCCAACAAGACATGACTACTCCAGACCCAACAAGACATGACTACTCCAGACATGACTACTCCAGACATGACTACTCCAGACCCAACAAGACATGACTACTCCAGACCCAACAAGACATGACTACTCCAGACCCAACAAGACATGACTACTCCAGACATGACTACTCCAGACATGACTACTCCAGACCCAACAAGACATGACTACTCCAGACATGACTACTCCAGACCCAACAAGACATGACTACTCCAGACATGACTACTCCAGACATGACTACTCCAGACCCAACAAGACATGACTACTCCAGACATGACTACTCCAGACATGACTACTCCAGACCCAACAAGACATGACTACTCCAGACCCAACAAGACATGACTACTCCAGACCCAACAAGACATGACTACTCCAGACATGACTACTCCAGACATGACTACTCCAGACCCAACAAGACATGACTACTCCAGACCCAACGAGACATGACTACTCCAGACCCAACAAGACATGACTACTCCAGACCCAACAAGACATGACTACTCCAGACCCAACAAGACATGACTACTCCAGACATGACTACTCCAGACCCAACAAGACATGACTACTCCAGACATGACTACTCCAGACATGACTACTCCAGACCCAACAAGACATGACTACTCCAGACCCAACAAGACATGACTACTCCAGACCCAACAAGACATGACTACTCCAGACATGACTACTCCAGACATGACTACTCCAGACCCAACAAGACATGACTACTCCAGACCCAACAAGACATGACTACTCCAGACCCAACAAGACATGACTACTCCAGACCCAACAAGACATGACTACTCCAGACCCAACAAGACATGACTACTCCAGACATGACTACTCCAGACATGACTACTCCGGACCCAACAAGACATGACTACTCCAGACCCAACAACGGGACTGAGACTCTGCCTTATACTGCTACTGTAACCATGACTAGTACTGACTACTAGTTTAGCTTGTCCATGTGAACAGTGTTGTTTTAAATGAAATTAAAGAAGCAGGGTCCATTTGAAACCACGTAACCAAATGATAAGCAAAGAGAGAACAAATTAAACTTGGCAGCCCTCAGTTGTTGTTTTGACAAAGCCGATTAGCAAGCCAAGCCTCTGCTACTTTCTGTGCCCTGGCTCCTACTACTCATGTAAATGATAAAAATGCCACGTCAGATGCACCAGACGTGATGTGTGCATCTGTATGTGTGTGTGTACCATGCGACTTTGTGCCACAGGGGCCTCGGCAAAGACGCTGCCATGTTTTATTTATTATCTGTTTGCTACTGCGGCAGCATGGCACAGTGGTGGAGCCAGCAACACAGTACCCTGCTATTCCCCTCCCTCGCGCCCTCATCCCTAGCCCTCTCCAACTCCCAATCCCTCATTTATGAGAAGCCCTGAGAGGGCTCTTTGACGCGGGGTGCTAAATGTGCAGAGGATGTGGCGGCCAGGGGGACCTGGCTGGGGCCCTGACAGGACAAAGTGATGGAGCCTGGCCTGATTTAACCACATCATCCTGGAAGATGCACTGTAAATTCAGCCACCTCCATCCCTCCACCTCCTACCTAGCTACACTGTAACCCACCTCCTACCTAGCTACACTGTAACCCACCTCCTCCTCCTCCTCCTCCTCCTCCTCCTCCTCCTCCTCCTCCTCCTCCTCCTCCTACTACTACTACTATCTCCCCACTCCTTCCTCCCCAGTTGTAGTGGCTCAGCGCTGCCTGGCATTGAATCTTCTGATTTATTTTCCCCTCCATCCCTCTTTCCCTCCCTCCCTCCCTCCCTCGTTCATGTTAGAGTTAAATCAGAGAGGGGATTAATTTTGTGCACTTGGCGTGCCATGTTCTTCTCAGTCCCTCGCCTGTTTTTTTTTTTGTTTTGTTACTCAAGATACAAAATGCATCTTGTGTGTTTTTTCAGACTGTCTCTGAGCCTTCTGGTTTCTAACAAGCTACCAGAGGATGTGTGCAGTGGTAGACACAACGTGCTGAGTGCATGATGTCTACCGCCTTGCCGTTACTATTACTGTTACAATAACTTGACACATAAAGAGACCTGGGAATGTGTGGCATTAGATTCTGCCTGGGTCCCAAATGACACGCTATTCCCTATAGTGCACTACTTTGACCAGAGCCCTATGGGAATAGGGTGCTATTTGGGACCCAGTACAGGAAGGAGAAACATTGATGCACAGCTACTGACAATGCATGAAATGACGCAGGTTGCTAGCCTGACGACTCCGCAGCTCTGTCGTCGCTACATGAGACTGCCATCATTGAAGTCGCTTGTGGTGACGAGGGGCGTTGTACAAAACAAAGCCATCAGCGATTGGATAGTTTCTAACCAGTCAAGGTACCAAAGCCAATGACAAAATTTCAAACTGCCGCTTTAGCACGTGTGTAATGGCTCTGGCCCAACCTATTGGCTTCTGGACCAATCAGATGGTCCCGAATGTGTTCGCATTCAGTGAAGGGTTGGGGAGGTACTCAGATCCAGCCTGAGAAGAAACTAACATCTGTGGGTGTGGCATAGCGTTTGGCCGGAGAAAGAAGTCTGGGTAGCTAGACAGGAAGGTTGCCTTGGCTATTGCTGTTATTTGCGATTCCCCACCCATTGGCCTTTCCATGACTCTGGCTCCTTTCAGCTGAACTCCTATCCGCATGGCTCTGCCTGACCCCTCTAACAAAGCCCTCGAAGCACACCGTCACACTTCGTGAATACACAGAGGTCGTCTTCCTCCTCACTTATTAACCTCTGTAGTTGAGGGTGTAA
The DNA here is from genome assembly GCA_023634145.1 of Thymallus thymallus. NCBI lineage: Eukaryota > Metazoa > Chordata > Actinopteri > Salmoniformes > Salmonidae > Thymallus > Thymallus thymallus. The sequence continues at coordinate 837,295 of CM042390.1, read as the reverse complement.
AAAAAGTGTCTTCAGCACCTGGGCTCTTACTTCTCAACAACTTGTGGCATTTCAAACCTATAGAAATATATGCAGGGCTGAGAGAGCGAAGCATCGCTTTAACATTTGCCAAAGCAGCTGAATTTTAATAGCCTAATAATGAAGTCTCCCACCCTGAGACTTTTCACAGGCTCCCTTCACCAAATGAAGGGAGGTGAAACTACATAGGAGGCGACGTGACCTTTCAAGACTGGCCCTCTGCCTTCCTACTGATTAATGTCCCTCATTTCCACAATCGGTGTTTACTGCTTACTAATTGCCACTTTTCATGAGATAGGAGTGGAGGCGCCAGACAGACTCTTCGCATGGTGTTCCATTACTTGGCGGCCTTCTCTTAGCAGGTGGAATGAGCATTGAGCTAGTGAGAGAGAACCTCAAGTGTTGATAAGCCTGGTTACTAATGACAATGGGGATCTAAGGAAATGAGAGTGGCTAACTTATTTTCTCGCATGAGAGATCTGAATTGAACAATGGCAAATGTTACAATAGACAGATTCAACTGATATGAACATTATTATAGCATACTGTATGTGATGTCACAGGTTACTCACCATGGAGAGTGGGATAATAGCCTGAATATCCTTCTGCACCACGGTCAACTCAGTCACCACCTTCTCCGAGTCCGGAGGCGGGTTCTGACCCCGGTAGTCAATGTTCCAGTTGATCCTCCTGGTGACTGATTGGCTGGTGAAGTTCTCCATCTCAAAGTCCAGTTGCATCACCTCGATATTGGCTAGTGCATCCCTGTGGGGCGGGGAATAGAATAATTGAGCGACTATACTGCAACATGTTACCATAACACAGTAGGAGCCAGCACCAAATCCAGCCATTTCATTCATTTACATGGGGCTTAATGGGGTTCAGGGCTGCATTTGATCATTAAATATGCTAATGAGTAGGCTATCAGCACAAACAGATGTTCTGTCATGTATTAGGCGTTATTTATCGAAACAATCAGCAAATGAAACAATTTGGCTGCTGCTTGTGGCCATCTGTTGTTTTGGAATAACCGATGAGGTCCAGAAATGTGGCATTCCTATCGACTTTTAAGAGCTATTCGACCAGGCATGAGATCTCCATGCACATGCGTCAGAGAGTCTGATGTTTGAGGGTGTTTATTAAAAGCTATGAACATTAATGGATCATAATTACAGCGTGCCAACATGGTTCTAAAAATGGTCAAATGAAGGAGGCATGAAAGCCTTCACAATGTAAGCTTCACTTAAATTAATGTGACTGAACTCTGGAAACTCCAAAAGTGAGTTGAACTTCTTTCAAGGTGATTTATGAGCCTTAAGCTAAGCTTTGATAAAGACTATGCAGTCTAAATGTGACAGCTTTTAAATACATCCGTCTCATTGGGTGTCGATGACTCGGTCAATAAAACAGCAAAACCAGTTCATGACATTTCTATGAACATCATAACCTTTACATGACATTTCCATTACCTTGGCCCATATATGTGTATAGGTACCAGCAGGTTATGGCTAGCACACATGCTGTAGAGTGGTCAAACAAACAATGTGAACATTCCCTCCTTCCATTTAAAACATCCATTACATTAACCACATGTACAGTAGAGAAACATGAGTTAGTTTCACATTGGCAAAGATAATCATTTAACTTTTCACCCGGTTTCATTCAATACATTTTATATATTCAATACATTCAACCCCTTCTGCTTTTAAATGATTTATCTTGTAAGATGATACAAAACTATTGAATCAATAGTGGAATGAAAACACCAGCAGACCAACATACTATATATGTTTTATATACTGCCTTTACTATTGTAATGGAGAAATCTGACCTTTCTGCATTTGGTATCTCTAGCTTCATCTAGCAGTAAATAAAGTACCTACCTACCTACCTACCTACCTACCTACCTACCTACCTACCTACCTACCTACCTACCTACCTACCTACCTACCTACCTACCTACCTACCTACCTACCTACCTACCTACCTACCTACCTACCTACCTACCTACCTACCTACCTACCTACCTACCTACCTACCTACCTACCTACCTACCTACCTACCTACCTACCTACCTACCTACCTACCTACCTACCTACCTACCTACCTACCTATCTATCTATCTAGTAGGTTGAGAGACTAACTTACTTCCACTAGCTACTACAGTCGTGGCCAAAGGTTTTGAGAACGACACAAGTATTGGTCTCCACAAAGTTTGCTGCTTCAGAATTCTTAGATCTTTATGTCAGTAGTTACTATGGTACACTGAAGTATAATTACAAGTATTCCATAAGTGTCAAAGGCTTTCATTGACAATGACATTCAGTTTATGCAAAGAGTCAATATTTGCAGTGTGGACCCTTCTTTTTCAAGACCTCTGCAATCTGCCCTGGCATGCTGTCAATTAACTTCTGGGCCACATCCTGACTGATGGCAGGCCATTCTTGCATAAACAATGCTTGGAGTTTGTCAGAAGTTGTGGGGTTTTGTTTGTCCACCCGCCTCTTGAGGATCGACCACAAGTTCTCAATGGGATTAATGTCTGGGGAGTTTCCTGGTCATGGACCCAAAATGTCTATGTTTTGTTCCCGGAGCCACTTAGTTATCACTTTTGCCTTATGGCAAGGTGCTCCATCATGCTGGAAAAGGCATTGGTCGTCACCAGACTGTTTTTGGATGGTTGGGAGAAGTTGCTCTCGGAGGATGTGTTGGTACCATTCTTTATTCATGGCTGTGTTCTTAGGCAAAATTGTGAGTGAGCCCACTCCCTTGACTGAGAAGCAACCCCACACATGAATGGTCTCAGGATGCTTTACTGTTGGCATGACACAGGACTGATGGTAGCGCTCACCTTGTCTTCTCCGGGCAAGGTGTTTTCCGGTTGGCAACAATCGGAAAGGGGATTCATCAGAGAAAATGACTCTACCCCAGTCCTTAGCAGTCCAATCCCTGTACCTTTTGCAGAATATCAGTCTGTCCCTGATGTTTTTCCTGGAGAGAAGTGGCTTCTTTGCTGCCCTTCTTGACACCAGGCCATCCTCCAAAAGTCTTCGCCTCACTGTGCGTTAGGATGCACTCACAACTTCCTGCTGCCATTCCTGAGCAAGCTCTGCACTGGTGGTGCCCCGATCCCGCAGTTGAATCAACTTTAGGAGACTCCTGGCGCTTGCTGGACTTTCTTGGGCGCCCTGACGCCTTCTTCACAACAATTGAACCTCTCTCCTTGAAGTTCTTGATGATCCGATTGATTTAGGTGCAATCTTACCAGTAGTAATATCCTTGCCTGTGAAGCCCTTTTTGTGCAAAACAATGATGATGGCACGTGTTTCCTTGTAGGTAACCATGATTGACAGAGGAAGAACAATTATTTCAAGCACCACCCTCCTTTTAAAGCTTCCAGTCTGTTTTTCTGACTCAATCAGCATGACAGAGTGATCTCCAGCCTTGTCCTCGTCAACACTCTCAACTGTGTTAATGAGACAATCACTGACATGATGGCAGCTGGTCCTTTTGTGGCAGGGCTGAAATGCAGTGGAAATGTTTTTGGCGGATTAAGAGGGACTTTGTAATTAATTGCAATTCATCTGATCACTCTTTATGACATTCTGGAGTATATGCAAATTGCCATCATCAACACTGAGGCAGCAAACTTTGTGTAGACCAATACTTGTGTCATTCTCAAAACTTTTGTCCACAACTGTATATATGTTTTATATACTGCCTTTACTATTGCTCCAAGCTGCAAAACCATCACATTTAAAAGGAACATCATTCTGCCACACTTCGAAATGGGAGCAGCAGTGTAGGCCCTACAGTAGGTTCCCGGTTTACAAGACCACTACAGCCAACCTTGACCTGGATCTGAAATGAACCATCCGCAGAGAGAAGATAAGTCTGCCATTCAAAGGGAAAATGCCAGCATTGTAATGAAATTGTGGAGCCAAGTCCCTATCTGCAGTACTGCACTCCTCATAAAGAGCCTTACTGGAACAGCATGATGAGAGCGGACAGCCTAAATTAACAACATCACTCACAGAATATTATACTCCTTTATCTGTAACACTCCTTGCGAAACAGGCAGCTTGGCGAGGTGACACTTGACAACTAGAATTGAGAAAACCAGACACCCAAATTGTTAATGTGGGGAATGAGAGTTCCACAGTGCTGGAAATTGTTACAATGTGGGGAATGCGAGTTCTACAGTGGTGGAAATTGTTACAATGTGGGGAATGCGAGTTCCACAGTGGTGGAAATTGTTACAATGTGGGGAATGCGAGTTCCACAGTGGTGGAAATTGTTACAATGTGGGGAATGCGAGTTCCACAGTGGTGGAAATTGTTACAATGTGGGGAATTCGAGTTCTACAGTGGTGGAAATTGTTACAATGTGGGGAATGCGAGTTCTACAGTGGTGGAAATTGAGTAAATGTGCTATAGGGATATGTTGCGTGGGTGACGTGTCCTCTTGAAAAGGAATGCATCGTGGGGTTAAAAATTGCAAGAAAGAAAGTTTTGTTGAAGGGCTGAGACAGTGATTCACAACAAGTCACGTGGCTGGAGCTGTCTCTTCAACACTTCACCCCTCCGGTCCGGGTCCACGCTCCGGTCCACGCTCCGGTCCACGCTCCGGTCCACGCTCCGGTCCACGCTCCGGGAATATTCAGCTACCAGATCTGGGTTAAAATTATTCATTCTAGCCTACAGTTGAGGATTTCTCTTTCTTCCTGCAAGAGTTTGTATGGATATTACTATAGATTAGTCTTAAGAGAAATGTGGCAGTCGAAATAAAATCTTGTCGTAAAGCTTTCTAGTCAGAGAGTGCCTCTCCGCAATTGTTACTTTGAATCAATAGTGACAATTATAAGTCAAGAGCAACATCCGTGAGAGCATGCCAACTCGACCCTGTTGATTGCTTTACCCTTTGTTTAAAATTGAATTATTCAATGTGTTAACTGAGAATCAATTTCCATCAAATCTGATTTTCCTGTCGTCCCCATGGGGATATGGTAGGACACTGCATTTACAAAATGAATATTGCCATAATTAGGAAGACATTTGCAAAAATCGATAGCCTAGTACAATGCATAGCGAGAGGTGAGGGAGGATCCAGACAACAATAAATCATTAAGCAGGGGTGTTAATGGGCCTGTGCTTAGAATAACTTCAGGGGTGATTAAGCAGCAAATCCAAAGATAAACTTTGGGGGGCAAATAAGGCCAAACAACAAAGAATGTTAATAGGATCAAAGATGTCGCCACGTTCATAAGAGTGCAACCTGTCCCCTTCACAGACTATTTTGTGATGACTTGCAGATCAACCAAACACAAGTGTTTAAACATCATTTATACTCAGTGGTAGGATTCAGTGGTAGGATGCGTAACGATCTTTGAAAAAAAGACGAGTGAGATACTGGTGTGGCCGTATCAGAAGTCCATGAAGTATATGTTTATGAATGTGGTGTTAACGCCCTAGAGTCCATAGACGCACTGGTTACATAACAAAAAATCGTCTCAATGGATGCGTCTTAATCCACCGCATCCGCCAGTGTCGCGCTTCTGCATCTGCAATGAAAGGTGGCAAAGAAAGCCACAAGTGTCAGGAGACTTGTCTGAATTTGGTACCGTCAATGTGCCAACTTGTTTGGTAGCATCCAAACCGTTTAGGCTACAAACTGATGGAACACGATGGAGTTCTCCATTTTGCTCTTATGACCTCCACAAGCGTCACTCATCTGAAGGTATTCGGTACCGGATAAAAAAATAATAATAACGGAAGTATGAAGGAAATGTTTTGTGCCTACCCCCTCAAAAAAAGGGTTAATTGTTTATTTTACATTAACACGTTACATATTCTTTACATGACCCTTATGACAAACACTTAATGACTGCATGCTGTCATAACAACTACGACGTCCATTATAACCCAGAGCATCACATGGTTGACATTAAAAACAGTCACTATTCTTAGTTCCTTGTATAATGCACATATAACCAAGAAAATCATGGAAATGCTAAATGCTCCCAAGTGCCACCTTCACCCAGAAGATTGATCACGCTTTATGATTGAAGATGAAAACATGATCAATTATTGGCCTAGATGTTATGGCAAACCATGTAAAATGAACGCTTTAAACCACTTGGGCTTAATGTGGTAATAGAACTGGGACCATCTTTGGCACAGATCTACTCATACTACATTTTTAAAGCAGCCCAGCATGGTCCATCATCTCAAATATATACAACTGTCGGCACAAAAAAGCAGAACTATATCACAGTTAAATGTGCCTCCCAACAGGTCGCCCCATGAATGTTACTGCACTTAGCTGGATAAAGTGGGCCTGATCCTACCTTTAACAGCTAGGTCAAATCAAATGAAAATAAGAAACTATTTATCCTCAGTTACCTGGCTCTAAAATGTAGGCAAAACACATTAGTAACAAATTAACTCGGGGATGTTGTCGCAAGATAATGATGCAACAGGATCAATATGCCGTTTGTTTCCTCTTTCGCACATTTGATACATGATGGTTTGTCCAAGTTCGAGAAATAACCCAAACCCCATTTACACAAATTAACACTTTCCTAAACAATCATTGGTATCTACAAAAATCATGTAATCTCTAACACACCTTGGTCTTTTCCTATGCCCCAAAAAACCTTCATGACTTTTGACTGGGTGTCTGACAAAAGGTGGATGACAAAATGTGTATTAATTGTAGCGGGACCGGATTTACAACATGGTGACAGGATGGTAAAGATGACTTGACACGGTCCGCTAAATATAGCGAGAAAGGCAGACACTAAGAGCCCTGCGGAGAAACAACTGGCTTATCTTTTATTCAGGTAATGTCACTGTTTGTCTGTTTCTCTTGCTTTCTACCAAAATGGACAGCCTGTGTTTCAGGACTGATCAGATCAATGGTCTGATTGAATATCCAATGAATTGGGCATGCATTTTAAGAGGTAGGCTAGTATTGATATATGAAAAAAGCAGCCCGATTGCTGTGATGTGCCTTCATAGAATGCTGCCGGAGGGGATGGCTGCCATTTTACGAGCTCCTAACCAATTGTGCTATTTTGATTGTTTGTTTTCGCATTATTTGTAACTTATTTTGTACATAATGTTGATGCTACCGTCTCTTATGACCGAAAAGAGCTTCTGGATATCAGAACAGCGATTGTCTGCGAGCAACATTAAGACTGTGTGATCACGCTCTCCGTAGCCGATGTGAGCAAGACCTTTAAACAGGTCAACATTCACAAGGCCGCAAGGGCCAGACAGACTACCAGGATGTGTACTACGAGCATGCACGTACCAACTGGCAAGTGTCTTTACTGACATTTTCAACCTCTCCCTGAGTCTGTAATACCAACATGTTTCAAACAGACCACCATAGTAACTGTGCCCAAGAACACTAAGGTAACCTTAGCACTCACGCCTCTAGCCATGAAGTGCTTTGAAAGGCTGGTCATGGCTCACATCAACACCATCATCCCAGAAACCCTAGACCCACTCCAATTCGCCCCAACAGATCCACAGATGACACAATCTCAATCGCACCCCACATTGCCCTTTCCCACCTGTACAAAAGGAACACCTACAGCGGGTGAAATAAGTATTGAACACGTCACCATTTTTCTCAGTAAATATATTTCCAAAGGTGCTATTGACATGAAATTTTCACCAGATGTTGGTAACAACCCAAGTAATCCATACATACAAAGAAACAAATACAGATAAGTTCAGAAGTTAAGTTGTGTAATAATGTGAAATGACACAGGGAAAAAGTATTGAACACATGAAGAAAGGGAGGTGCAAAAAGGCATGGAAAGCCAAGACAACAGCTGAAAACTATCAGTAATTAAAAAGCAATCCAGCCCCCTGTCAGTGCAAATTAATATCAGCTGGTTCAATCCCAACTGATGGCCTACAAAAAGGTCTCATTGCCAAGGTGTCACCAAAGACACATCTCATGATGGGTAAAAGCAAAGAGCTGTCTCAAGACCTTCGCAACCTAGTTGTTGCAAAACATAATGATGGCATTGGTTATAGGCGCATTTCTAAGCTTCTGAATGTTCCAGTGAACACTGTTGGGGCCATAATACGGAAGTGGAAAGACAATCATTTCACCATAAATTTGCCTCGACCAGGTGCTCCTCGCAAGATTTCTGACAGAGGAGTGAAAAGAACAATCAGAAGAGTTGTCCAAGAGCCAAGGACCACTTGTGGAGAGCTTCAAAAAGACCTGCAATTAGCAGGTACTGTTGTCTCAAAGAAAACAGTAAGTAATGCACTCCACCGCCATGGCCTGTATGCACGCTCACCACGCAAGACTCCATTGCTGAAAAAAAAGCATGTTGAAGCTCGTTTAAAGTTTACTGCACAACATTTGGAAAAGCCTAAAAACACCATACCAACAGTGAAGTTTGGAGGTGGGAACATCATGGTGTGGGGCTGCTTTTCAGCAAATGGTTCTGGAAAACTTCACATAATTGAAGGAAGGATGAATGGGCAAATTTACCGAGACATTCTTGACAAAAATCTGCTGCCATCTACCAGGATGATGAAGATGAAACGAGGGTGGACATTTCAGCAAGACAATGATCCCAAACACACAGCCAAGGAAACTCTCAATTGGTTTCAAAGAAAGAAAATAAAGCTGCTAGAATGGCCCAGCCAATCACCTGACTTAAATCCCATAGAAAATCTATGGAAAGAACTGAAGATCAAGATTCATAGAAGAGGCCCACGGAACCTTCAAGATTTCAAGACTGTTTGTGTGGAAGAATTGGCCAAAATCACACCAGAGCAATGCATGCGACTAGTTTCTCCATACAGGAGGCGTCTTGAAGCTGTCATTACCAACAAAGGCTTTTGTACAAAGTATTAAATAAATATCAGTAAGTGTGTTCAATACTTTTTCCCTGTGTCATTTCACATAACTTCATTTCTGAACTTATTTGTTTTGGTTCAATACTTATTTCACCCGCTGTGTGTGAGAATGCTATTCATTGACTACAGCTCAGCGTTCAACACCATAGTGCCCTCAAAGCTGATCACTAAGCTATGGACCCTGGAACTAAACACCTCCCTCTTAACTGGATCCTGGACTTCCTAACGGGCTGTTGTATTCGGCGCAAGTGGTAAAATACAATTTGATTTAATATAATCATGGGTAGTGGCAAAGATATTTCTGCCCTTTTTGTCATTGACAGAATCCCATCTCCATGGCATGCAGCAACATATAAAAGTTAAAACTGTACATATCATTTTGGCGTTTTTCTATTGGTTTTGTCTACACATAAAATGGATCCGGCACTGAAGTTGATACTCAAGCTGTAGAAAGCATGCATTTGAAAACTACAGTTTAATGTAGTTGTCCGCCAATCAGCGTTCTGCCAAGCAGGGAAACATTTTGAAATCATTGGTGTAAGCATATCTTTTATGCTCATCATACCTTATCTAAATATATTTTATGGCTTTGCATTTAACACTTTGTTTTACAGAGTATATGCAGGAATGTTTTTGACAGCTACCCAAAACTGGATCCATATCTATATTACAATAGCTTTTTTATTATTATTATTATTATTGTTATTATTGTTATTATAAGCAAGTAACCTGAGAGCACTACTGCTGACGTTAAGAAGATGTCTCGTCCTAAAGTCTTTACCAGTGTGCTGGGCTCGACCACCTCAAACACTCTGTGGTGGATGTTGTGAGTTTAGTCCTAAGGCTGTTGACTTACCCGGCTTGTACTCCTTTGTTCTTGTTCACGTTGATGGTGGTGATGGAATGCTTTGCCCCGGACTGCACCTCCCAGTCCACAGTCCACTGGGCATTCTTTGACTTGGTTTTCAGTAGATTCACCCCTTTCTTCGCCTTGACCCTGTAATCGACAGATAAAAGGAATACATCTATTTTATGAACAGACCATGATTTATCTGCGAGGTCAGAGGTTGTCGGTTTGTTTTTATACTATAGTTCCATCATCTCCACTGTACTACATTGGGGCAAATGTAATTTCAAAAGATCAATCATTGACAGTTAATATAGATCAGTGGTCAACAACATGTCGATAGCAGCATTCCTAGTCAATCCCTAAACATTTCTGTAGAAAAGTCAGCAATAAAGCCTTGCGCTCCTTTTATTTGTATATTTTGTGCTGTTGGAGGTAGGCGCACTTGATTTAGAAGCCCTGCATACTGGGTAGGCAAAGTGTTCCCATTTTGAACCATTTAATTTGTCTGAAGAGAGCAAAATCAAGTGTGAATACTGCGCTGGGTAATCGGATAGCTTAAATAACCGAGCCTACAGCTTCCACAACCCCACATCAAAGTTTGATACTAGCCTACATGAGATTTCATAACTTTTAAAACCATAACCAGAGAGAAATTGTCAAAGAATACAGCAAAGAGCGAGTTCATGTTTTTATTCAGCACTGTCAACACTGTTTTTATTCAACACTTTTACAAAACATAAAATGTGCTTCTCCCTACTCCCACTCACACTACAACTAGCACTGCAGCTGCAATTAATGTGTATCGGTAGTCAGAAATAATGTGTATCGGTAGTCAGAATTAATGTGTATCGGTAGTCAGAAATAATGTGTATCGGTAGTCAGAAATAATGTGTATCGGTAGTCAGAATTAATGTGTATCGGTAGTCAGAAATAATGTGTATCGGTAGTCAGAAATAATGTGTATCGGTAGTCAGAAATAATGTGTATCGGTAGTCAGAATTAATGTGTATCGGTAGTCAGAATTAATGTGTATCGGTAGTCAGAAATAATGTGTATCGGTAGTCAGAAATAATGTGTATCGGTAGTCAGAATTAATGTGTATCGGTAGTCAGAATTAATGTGTATCGGTAGTCAGAATTAGTGTATCGGTAGTCAGCATTAGTGTATCGGTAGTCAGAATTTATGTGTATCGGTAGTCAGAATTAGTGTATCGGTAGTCAGAATTAATGTGTATCGTTAGTCAGAATTTGTGTATCGGTAGTCAGAATTAATGTGTATCGGAAGGCATGAATTCATGTGTATCGATAGTCAGAATTCATGTGTATCGGTAGTCAGAATTCATGTGTATCGGTAGTCATGAATTCATGTGTATCGGTAGTCATGAATTCATGTGTATCGGTAGTCATGAATTCATGTGTATCGGTAGTCATGAATTCATGTGTATCGGTAGTCAGAATTCATGTGTATCGGTAGTCATGAATTCATGTGTATCGGTAGTCATGAATTCATGTGTATCGATAGTCAGAATTCATGTGTATCGATAGTCATGAATTCATGTGTATCGATAGTCATGAATTCATGTGTATCGATAGTCAGAATTCATGTGTATCGGTAGTCAGAATTCATGTGTATCGGTAGTCATGAATTTTCATTTTTAGGAGCTTGTCGTGTCTATTTCTATATTAGAAGAATATTTCACTTTCTCTGGTCATAGGAACAACATGAATTTGGCATGAGGCAGAAATAATGTGGTGGAGTTTCACCATCAGGAGGAAGACGGTGTCCCCTCTCTCTGGTCAGTCTCACCGGAGTCTCTCCTCTGAGACGAAACATCAGATGCAGCTACTGTCAGTCCAGTAAAATAAAAAAGCGAATTATTTCAATTTATTATCAGCTGTGCCTCGCAAGTTATAAAATAACTGATATATTTTGTTATGAAAGCTAGAGTTTTGAAATACTGTGTAATATGGTCTGAGAATAACAATATTGTCAGGCCAGGCATAGCCAATGTGCTGTGATAATGTATTAGTCTTACTGCAAACCTCATTCCAACACAACTATTTTTATTAGGTTCATGTTGCATAGGCTTACATTTTTTAAGTCATGTTTTTAAAAATATCTGACCGGTAGATCTCGGCTTGCTTTTTGACTCCGAAAGTGATATTGACTCTGAAAAGGTTGGTGACCACTGATGTAGATGGACAAAGGACACTGTGGTGATACATCAGATCTAAAACAAAGGACACTGTGGTGATACATCAGATCTAAAACAAAGGACACTGTGGTGATACATCAGATCTAAAACAAAGGACACTGTGGTGATACATCAGATCTAAAACAAAGGACACTGTGGTGATACATCAGATCTAAAACAAAGGACACTGTGGTGATACATCAGATCTAAAACAAAGCCTATCGCACTTGAGAGTATTTCTCACCCAGCCAACTCTATATTAACAATCAGGCAAACTATAAACATCCATACCATATTCTTTGGTTCCATAAGCTCAGATATTGTACTGCGCTAGTGTTTTTAAGACTATGATGCATTTCAGTGACTCCGATTAATTTCCCCACATAAATGAGAAGGTATGAGGTATTACCCAGGGATGCGCCATGTGAATTGAGCTTGCCCTAGCACTCGCACAAAGCCCAGTAATGAGTGAAAGGTTCAGCTGTGACTAGTAATAAGCACTGATTCTGTAAGACTCTTGCCAGCTTTGCAGCTCTGATGGAGGAAAATGGAGGAGCCTGTGTGAACTACTTCGGCTAAGACACAACTATCATTTATTAATTCCACACAGATGCCGTCTGCCATGGCAACTTCTATTAAGCGCTGCACTGAAGTGGCTGACTTGCTAAAAAGGAGCGGTTAGCTCTAAATGCTCCTGATTCTTCAAGGCCATATAGCTCATTTGTATAGGACTGCACACTGGGGGTCCACAATGTTTTCAGAGCATTTAAGAAATGACTTCTCTTTAACCCATTAATGTGTTTTGATTAACTCTTGTATGTAACCTACGGAGAATCATTTTGTTTAGCACATTTAGCTAATGTGGAGTGGTGCATAGCCTTTCATCCATATAGTCTGGAATAAATTGCTCAGATTGTCAGAGCGTGGTTAACACCTTCAAACACTACCATCCAGTGATAGCTCTATGCAACAGAAAGCAACTATATTGAGTGACAGGCGCTCCTTGCCTCTGGATCACCAACAGCAATCTCAACAATCATCTCGAGCACTTCGATATCTATCTTGTTTATCACTCCAAGTAAACAACCTGCAGCTGGCAATGTTCACATCTGATAAAGAATTGACTCATAACTTGCAGACTGAAATGATTGTTGCAGTGCGGTGGCAGACACAGCGTTGAACCAGAGGTCTGGTAGTAACTAACATGATGATGTCAAAACAGCTAACTCCTTCCCATTGTGCAACTTGAGGAGGTGAGAGTCAGAAGTATGCCTGGCAGGTTGTTCTGCGACCTAGACATCGGAATTCTGAACTTATTCTTTCAGGCTCTCGTAATCACATTTAAAGGCTGACCAAATGCTTAAAAAGGGTGACAGCAAATTCATTGAGGGGGTGAATCTTTGTCGGATTAAAACCCAAATGGTTTTCAAAGGTTCCCTCCCTTTTTGAACTGCCTGCTCTCTCTAACTCCCCTAACGCTTTGATGACTGGACCATGACCAATACAGGAGGCTACAGCTCCCTGTTTTTCAACGAGGCCTTGGTTTACTCTTAACTCCTGCTCTACGCCGATGCCCACCGTCTGAAAAAACACCTTCACTGATGATGTGGCACATTCTTACTTTTCAAATGTTAAATCTCTGAAGATTTAAGGCAAGGTTGGAATCGCTGTACACAGTTATCGCACACATCTTTCCCTAGGGAGTGAATCTGTGTGGAGGAATGGAGCACACCTGGAGTCTGCCCTTTCCAAACACTAAACCCACAGAGTTGGATTGGTTTGGTTCAGATGAAAGAAGACGGCTCTAAAGATCTTGTCCAGCTCCACGTGTCACCTTCTGTACCAAGCTATGATGAGCAGATCACTTTACGGTAAACATGACAGAACACAGTGGGACTCTAGCTGGTCAAAGTTGGCAGAGTCAACACCAAGACTCAGGGCCAGATGTACTTACATTAGCGAACGCAGCGTTAATAGCGCCATGGCCAAGACGCAGAAAGCGCTTGATGTGAAACCGCAGTGTGCGTGTTATGTACCAAACCTGCAGTTCATCAGGTAGTCAGCGCCTGTCCCCACCCGCTATACAGTAAATTAAATGGGCCTCCTCCTCTCTTTCCATCATGGATCAGCCACCAAGTCAGGCAAAACAGCCAAAACTAAAATTTAGCGATGACGAGGTTGATCTGCTTGTTCATGAGGTAACAGCAAATTTAAACATCATACAAGCCCGGAATTCCACACCCACACAAATGTTGCGGAATATGAAGCTGTCATGGACAGACTCAGGGAATTTGGCCACAACGTTTGTGATCACCATTTTTGCGTCACATACAACTTGCACATTCATGGAATATGTATGTTTTCTGTTTCGGTAAATGTGTTCCTGGAGTGACGGGGGGACAGTTGGTATGTGGGTGCAATCAATGGTTCCTATGACGTTCAGAAAGTTGGCGATGTCAAAGAAATCCAGCTTGATGAGTGTTATTTCAGCATTAGTGGTGGGGAAATGTATGTATTGACTAGTGCGTTGTAGTACTTGTACTATGATACGGCTGAGTGCAGACAGCGATATTCCCACTGCTGATGTTATGACTGTTTGAAATGATCCTGATGCCAATCATTGTAATGTAGCGAGGAGTTTAACAACTGCTGGAATGGAATGTGAACGCTGAGTCGGAGATTCGATGTCATCTTTGATTTCTTCCAGTAACTGTAATATTGCGTAGCTGCTTAATGATTTCGTTTTCACTCAACTGAAAGTGTGATTCTTGTGGCAAAAATCTTTTCAGCTCGTCTCCTTAGCCTATGTCTTGGTCTTGCTGGGATTACTGCTGCCATTTCACCAGGAGGAAACCAGCTTCCTAAATTACTCCTTTCACCGGCTTTTTCTGTACATAACGTGGAATACATAATTAGGGCAGTTTACGATTCCCCTCCCATCTCTTTATGTGACACTCCCACTTTCCCCTTGACCATCCCATGAATGCATATGCATGACACGAAACGCGCATTTTGCCATTTTCAGTTCCCGCGACAAGCAGTCTGCGCTTTCATCTCGGTGCGTCCCGTTCGTACATACCTCGCCATGGTTTTATGCGCACTTTGCGAAACAAATACGCCTGAAGTGGACGCAAAAGCGTTAGTACATCTGGCCCTTAGTGTTAATGTGGTTTCAAGCCATTTGAATCAATGAATAATAGGCAGTATTAATCCAGGTACTGTAACAGGGCTATGTTAATTTTTCACATTTACACCAGTCAAATTACAGCAAAGACACACTGTTAGCACAATTACTGTTTGTGAAATTATCCAGCTTTTAAAACAAACCCTTTTTGTTGGGAGACCCCTCACAGATTGCACTTCAGTTTTTTGGCAGTTGCTAGAGGTAGCATGTTGCTGTGGGGAGTGCCAAAAACAAACATTTGACCATGGTGGTGGTGACAACAGCTCACAGATGAACAGCAGTGCCACCGTTAGGAGGCCTAAACTCTGATAGATCGATCTAGCTTTCGCGTCGGTACCCTTGGCAGACCTCGATGGGCAAATGAATAGGAACTAAAATGTTAGCACTAGAATGTCTCAAAGGCATTATCTGCCTCTTCTACAGCTACATCTGGTCAGCAAAGCCTTGTTTCACTTATCTGTCGACTAAAGCTCCATTCGTTTCTCTGAGAGGCCACTTCACAGGCAACTTCTCCACTTGGAGTTCTGCAGTCATAACAAATTCAAATATAGTATTTAGCTATCAATGTATGCTTGTCCTTGGCCCTGTGCTTGAAGCACTGCTCATTTCATGTGATGTGATTCAATCACGCACTTGGCTGTCCGTGATATAACAGCTTGACATGCATGATATGTTTAAGGAAGCTTGTGAGTGTATAGTGCATTAAAACAGTATTCAGTACTTTTTCAAAATGTTATTATGTTACAACCTTATTCTGAAATGGATTAAATGTTTTTTTCCCCTCATCAATCTACACACAATACCCCATAATGACAAAGTGAAAACAGGTTATAATTTTTTGCCAATTTATTAAAAATAAAACACAGAAATACCTTAGTTACATAAGTATTCAGACCCTTTGCTATGAGACTAGAAATTGAGCTCAGGTGCATACTGTTTCCATTGATCAACCTTGAGATGTTTCTACAACTTGATTGGAGTCCATCTGTGGTAAATTCAATTTATTGGACATGATTTGGAAAGACACACACCTGTCTATATAAGGTCCCAACGTTGACAGTGGATGTCAGAGCAAAAATAAAGCCATGAGGTCGAAAGGAATTGTCCATAGAACGCAGAGACAGGATTGTGTCGAGGCACAGATCTGGGGAAAGGTACAAAAACATTTCTGCAGCATTGAAGGTCCCCAAGAACACAGTGGCTTCCATCATTATTAAATGGAAGAAGTTTGGAACCACCAAGACTCTTCCTAGAGCTGGCCACCCGGCCAAACTGAGCAATCGGGGGAGAAGGACCTTGGTCAGGGAGGTGACCAAGAACCCAAAAGGTAACACTGACAGAGCTCCAGAGTTCCTCTGTGGAGATGGGAGAACCAGCTCCAGAGCGGGCTGGTTCTCAGGACCTCAGACTGGGGCAAGGTTCACCTTCCAACAGGACAACGACCCTAAGCACACAGCCAAGACAACGCAGGAGCGGCTTCGGGACAAGTATCTGAATGTCCTTGAATGACCAAGCCAGAGCCCTGACTTGAACCCGTTCGAACATCTCTGGAGAAACCTGAAAATCACTGTGCAGCGATGAGGGATCTGCATAGAAGAATGGAAGAAACTCCCCAAAAACAGGTGTTCCAAGCTTGTAGCGTCATACCCAAGAAGACTTGAGGCTGTAATCGCTGCCAAAGGTGCTTCAACAAAGTACTGAGTCAAGGGTCTGAATACTTATTTAAATATTTCAGTTTTCTATTTCTAATACATTTGCAAAAATTTCTACAAACCTGTTTTTTTCTTGTCAAAAAGTGAAGGGGTCTAAATACTTTCAGAATGCACTGTATGTTTCCAGGACTTTGCACCCTTGATTTAACAGCTTGGTGTAATGTGAGGCTCTAACATATTCTGATGCCACTCCACATAAGCCATGAATTGCACTGACAAAGCTATTATTTCAAAACTGCCACGACAGCCATGGATTATGTTTACAAGGTGTGCTGCAAGTGACTGCTGTAGAAAATAGCACAAGAGAAAATTAAATACCCTTTTACACAAAGGCACCATTCAACAGGGGTTCATTGAGGGTCCACAAGTAGTTCATAAGTAGTTATTTATTGAATTGTAGTATTCTGATCTCAGATATTGTGTATGCCAGACTGTTCGGCATAACATACAATGTTGACCATAGTCCTTTCTGATATCCTTCATACCTGTACACTATATCAAAAGTAAAGTCTCACCAGGCCCAAAGTTGACTAAAGAGACAGAGAGCGAGAGAGGGCGAGAGCGAGAGAGAGGGCGAGAGCGAGAGAGAGGGCGAGAGAGAGGGCGTGAGCAAGAGAGAGGGCGAGAGCAAGAGAGAGGGCGAGAGACCCTAGAGGGAACAGCACATGCATCCTGCTCATTATTGTGGGAATATGAGAGAAACATCAATACGAGGCCGTGCCAACCTCTCTCTCTCGCAGCAATCAGGATAGATGTTCGCTTTGCTACGAGATGCCTGGCACCCCAAAAAGATCTGATGCACTCGTCAAAGTGCTGATTCTCGTGCGATGGGCCAGCCGCCACGGGTCGCTAAAAGAAAAGACGATAAGGGACGTGGACAACGAAGGATGACCCGACAGTCAGGATTTACATGAATCTGACAAATCATCTGAGGAGAAAAGGACCAAAGGCACGGATAATAGTTTTCTCTTTGAAGATGCAGAGTATAGGGGCGTATAACTGTCCATCTGATAGGGCTCCATATGAGCGTGGGTAATGTGTATTCATCTGCAGCGATGGCAAAAGGAGCCAAAAAAGAGAAAAACACTGTTGTGACAAATGCAGGAAAGGGTAACCGAATAATGACGGTCATGTTGGTATTTGTATCCCAACACATTTACATTGAGTCATTTATCAGACACTCTTATCCAGAGCGACTTACAGTTAGTTAGTGCAGACATGTTCATACTTTATTTGTACCGGTCCCCCGTGGGAATCGAACCCATAACCCTGGTGTTGCAAGCGCCATGCTCTACCATCTGAGCTACAGGAGACTACCAATCTCAAAATGCAAAACAACTTTTGAGCTAATAAAAGATTGCACTTTGTTTAATCAGCTTTGGCCCCTTGTTTTTAAAAAAACATTTTTGACCCCTTTTTCGATTACAGTCTCGTCCCATCGCTGCAACTCCCGTACGGACTCGGGAGAGGTGAAGGTCGAGAGCCGTGCGACCTCCGAAACACGACCCCGCCAAGCCAAACTGCTTCTTTGACACAATGCTCGCTTAACCCGGAAGCCAGCCGCACCAATGTGTCGGAGGAAACAATGTACACCTGGCGACCGTGTCAGCATGCATGCGCCCGGCCCGCCACAGGAGTTGTTAAAGCACGGATCTGTAGTGACCAGGATTTGTAGTGACACAGCTAGCACTGCGATGCAGTGCCTTAGACCGCTGCGCCACTTGGGAGGCCTGGCCCTTGTTTTGACTCATCTAGGGGTCATGGCTGGGTTAAGTAGTTTCCACAGACCAAACAGATACTGAGAAAAAGTTAAGAAAACCAAAACAGAGAAGATGTAGAGCTGCATCATTACAATCACAACAAGAGTTAACGCCTGTTTCAAATATGGCTCCTGACTACTTACAATGATATGCAATTACAGTACCCAAAACAGAGGCTGCTGGCAAGCCGCATGCCTAGGAGGAGGAGAGGTTGAGAGAGCAGCTTCCTGTATTATCTTTAAGTAGTGAGGTGGGCTGATGTGTTTTCCCTCAAGTGGAGACTCCCTTATCTGTGCCCTGACACAGATACACACACACACACCCCACTGCATGGCGGTAGCAGGGACGACAGTAGCTGGGAATCCATCCTCCTGGAAAACAATTATTCTAAGTAGTTTTCCCATCAGCCGGAGCCATGAAAAGAAGACCCTCGGGTGAGCCAGAACCTTTCTATGGAGGCAATCGGGAAAAAGCCGCTCTCCAATTTATTTGATAAGGCTAGTGGAACTCAGCACTGCCAACTGAACAAGAAGATCAGGGCTTCTCTGAAACCAAGCTGCTGACATTTTCAGAGTTCACATCACTATGCATACATATACTGATAGTGTGGCCCAGGCTTGTGTTAAAAATGGCCCAGTCCAAAGGAGAATAAAGAAAGGTTCAGGAGTCCTATGGTTTGCGGTGCTGTCTAGCAGCAGATAAATCTACCAATAGTCAAAGGCTACTAGGCTTTGGATGATAAGAGACACTGAGTGAGTGAGTGAGTGACGTTTGCACATATTTTAATGATCAGAGAAAATTACACCGGAACCAGTGTGAGATTAAGTGCTGGGAAGAGATCTATTATTGTTATGCGGTTCAAAACGCATTTTTCAACCACTCCACAGATTTCATGTTAACAAACTATAGTTTTGGCAAGTTGGTTAGGACATCTACTTTGTGCATGACACAAGTAATTCTTCCAACAATTGTTTACAGACAGATTATTTCACTTATAATTCACTATATCACAATTCCAGTGGGTCAGAAGTTAACATACACTAAGTTGACTGTGCCTTTAAACAGCTTGGAAGATTCCAGAACATTATGTAATGGCTTTAGAAGCTTCTGATAGGCTAATTGACATAATTTGAGTCAATTGGAGGTGTACCTGTGGATGTATTTCAAGGCCTACCTTCAAACTCAGTGCCTTTTTGCTCGACATCATGGGAAAATCAAAAGAAATCAGCCAAGACCTCAGAAAAAGAATTTTTCGACCTCCACAAGTCTGGTTCATCCTTGGGAGCAATATCCAAATGCCTGAAGGTACCACGTTCATCTGTACAAACAATAGTACGCAAGTATAAACACCATGGGACCACGCAGCTGTCAAACCGCTCAGGAAGAAGACATTCTGTCTCCTAGAGATGAACATACTTTGGTGCGAAAAGTGCAAATCAATCCCAGAACAACAGCAAAGGACCTTGTGAAGATGCTGGAGGAAACAGGTACAAAAGTATCTATATCCACAGTAAAACGAGTCCTATATCGACATAACCTGAAAGGCTGCTCAGCAAGGAAGAAGCCACTGCTCCAAAACCGCCATAAAAATGCCAGACTACAGTTTCCAACTGCACATGGGGACAAAGGTCGTACTTTTTGGAGAAATGTCATCTGGTCTGATGAAACAAAAATAGAACTGTTTGGCCATAATGACCATCGTTATGTTTGGAGGAATAAGGGAGAGTCTTGCAAGCCGAAGAACACCATCTCAATCGTGAAGCACGGGGGTGGCAGCATCATGTTGTGGGGGTGCTTTGCTGCAGGAGGGACTGGTGCACTTCACAAAATAGATGGCATCATGAGGAAGGAAAATTATGTGGATATATTGAAGAAACAAAGCGCTGACCTCAATATATAGAAAATGTGTGGGCAGAACTGAAAAAGGCGTGTGCGAGCAAGGAGGCCTACAAACCTGACTCAGTTACACCAGTTCTGTCAGGAGAAATGGGCCAAAATTCACCCAACGTATTGTGGAAGGCTACCTGAAACGTTTGAGCCAAGTTAAACAATTTAAAGGCAATGCTACCAAATACTAATTGAGTGTATGTAAACTTCTGACCCACTGGGAATGTAATGAAAGAAATAAAAGCTGAAATAAATAATTCTCTACTATTATTCTGACATTTCACATTCTTAAAATAAAGTGGTGATCCTAACTGACCTAAAACAGGGAATTTTTACTAGGATTAAATGTCAGGAATTGTGGAAAAACTGAGTTTAAATGTATTTGCCAAAGGTGTATGTAAACTTCCGACTTCAACTGTAGATAATAATTTGATGGCGAGATAAATGTAATTTTGAGCACTTCTAAAGATCAACGAAATATCAGATTATATCCCGTGCTCATTGAATGTCAGAGGAAATGCAGGAGACCTGGGATGGATTGACAGAGTAATGAAACAAGAGTTAGCATGTTTTTAGACATAAAAACACACATCAAAGCGTTCGGTACAAAAATGAAAACTAAAAGAGAAAAACAACTCCCACACAATTGATTGAACGAGATGATAACATCGGCAACGCAAACCCAGAGCTTCTAAACATCGATGCCTCATGCTGTTGTTGCTGCTGTGAGTGGGCCAGTTCTGTTCTCCAAAGGAACCCTCTTTTCATCATTTTCTCTCACACACAAACTCTCATTATGTTCACACTGTTCTCTGTCAACCATACCTCCCCTTTCTACTCCAGTGCACGATACCCTTCCTCCTTCACCCACTCTCTCTCTCTCTCTCTCTCTCTCCCTCTCTCTCTCTCTCTCAAATAAATCACTTCCAACACATAGCTGTTCAATTAAACTTTTACTAGATATTGCTGGCGGCTTGTCAGTCTAATCAGGGGCTTTGTAGAAATAGGTAATTCGTCTCACTAACCTGGGTGCCCCTGATAGACCATCATGTAGTGTTCATGGCCTGTATTGACCAGCACCTATAAAGATAATGGCATTTTCATTTCCCCCCCAGCGGAATGGAGAGCCGTCTTCCTTATAGACAGTAAATGGAGAAGCCAGCTACTCACTGGCATAACCTCCTTCTTTACTGCCCTGCAACACAGCCTCTCAAACTCCTAGTGTTGTGGAAGTGCAATGCCACCAAGAAGCCACCAGGTGGCCTTCTGCTCACTGGGAGAAAGGGGGATGCCGAAGTGGGACTATGAGAGACATAGTAGGTGGGGAAGGTGTTAAAAGTTATATTGGCTGGGGTTTTGGTATTAATAAATGCAAAATGTGGTCCTCACATGATAAGATATGCTGCGATTTCGAGATGGATTCAAAAGGACAATCGCTAGTTTGCCAAATACCCTATCTGGACTGTGGTCATCTTTTTCCCATTTTTAGACTTCAGGCAGGTGCTTCAGACCCACAGAGCCAGGTGATTTATCAAGAAATGACACGGTTTGCGCAACGTCTCGAAAATGAGTAAAATTCAACATCCCCTAAATCATTAAGCATCCCTCTCCACAAAAAACAGAGAGAGAAAACCATGAAAGGAAATAAAGCTGACTACTAGCCCTGCATCGTGCTTCCTAATGGCATGTTACCATTACTCGCCGCGATCTTTGCCTCAACTCCAGGTGGAAACCTGCCTCTGTTTAATATACTCTGACCTGTCCTCACGGCAACCCTACCTTCATCTATTTCCCCAGGCTGATGTTAAATCGCTCTGCTTCAGCTCCCTCCATCTGTCCCCCTCTCTTACCCTCCCTTCCTCCCTCACCCTCTCTTTCCCTCCCTCACCCTCTCTCTCTTTCTCTCCCTCACCCTCTCTCTCTTACCCTCCCTCTCTCTCCCTTCCCCTCTCTTTCCCTCCCTCCCCCTCTCCCTCTCTCTCTCTCCCTCCCTCACCCTCTCTTTCCCTCCCTCACCCTCCCTCTCTCTCCCTCCCTCTCTTTCCCTCCCTCTCCCTCTCTCTCTCTCCCTCCCTCACCCTCTCTTTCCCTCCCTCCCTCTCTCTCTCTTTCCCTCCCTCACCCTCTTACCCTCCCTCTCTCTCCCTCCCTCTCTTTCCCTCCCTCACCCTCTCTCTTACCCTCCCTCTCTCTTTTTCTCATTCATTCACTTTCCTTTATCTCCTCACCCCCCCACTTTAATTACCTTGCTTGCCAAATGGTCCAAATGACTGTGCCTTGAGTTAAATGCTGATTAGGAGACAGTGCTATCCGCTTCACCACTCTTGGAGTTGGAGAGGGAGAGCTCAAGAGTAGGGAGATATAGCTGCCTGCACATTGGTTGGTTGGTTCCCCTGGCCAGAGATTCTTCTTCTTCATCATCTTTGGGGGCTTCTTGCCGGGTCGCAACCAACTATAATTTGCATTTACCGCCACCTAGTGTTTAGGAGTGTGGTCGTCCATGGCAATTAACACGTATATTCTTATTGTCAGACCAGTCTCTCTACTAAAATATATAATGTCCCCATCTACCTCACTGCTTCCATCTCCCCTTCCCAAAATACCATCTAACCCCATCCCCGTCCCACTCTCCTTACTCCTTCAAACACTCTTTCTCTCTGTGTATCATATAACTGACAGTATAACAACATGTTCCACTGTCTCCCTTACCAAACATGCATCGCACATCCCATGTTCATGTTTCCCTATTCATTTCAATGTTGAATTCAGTCCTGTTTGTCAAAATCTTAATCTTCCCAGAACCACTTCATCTCTTCTAATCCCAGAACACCCGTGATTCACTACTTGTTGTATATTCTTCCTAATACTACAGTAAAATCTACCCTTACTACTCACTTCCCACATCCTTTGCCACATATCTAGTCCTTTTTTCCTAATCACTGTTTTAACTTCCCCTCTACTTAACTTCACCTCCACATCTACTCTATTTCTCCTCAGTGCTTCTTTTGCTGTTAAATCTGCCTTTCCATTTCCCTGTAAACCCACATGTTCTGGAACCCAACAAAACTGGACTACCACCCCGCTCCTCTGTATTCCCATCACCATTGTCATTATCTCTACCCACAAATCTTCCCTTCCTGACTTTCCGGATCTTAAACTACTTAACACAGCTGCTGAATCTGAACATATAATTACCCTCCATGGTTTAATCTCTTCTATCCACTGCAATGACAATATGATAGCAATCATTTCTGTTGAATATACTGATAAATACTTAGTTAATTTTTTACACATTTGAATTTTGAATTCCGGAATAATAATTCCTGCTCCTGTTTGTCCAGTGTTTGGATCCTTTGACCCGTCTGTGTTTACATCTACATATGAGTAGAATGGGTTTTTAATGTATTGATCTACTCTTTCTCCCCCATCTGTGTTTACATCTACATATGAGTAGAATGGGTTTTTAATGTATTGATCTACTCTCTCCCCTGTCTGTGTTTACATCTACATATGAGTAGAATGGGTTTTTAATGTATTGATCTACTATCTCCCCTGTCTGTGTTTACATCTACATATGAGTAGAATGGGTTTTTAATGTATTGATCTACTATCTCCCCTGTCTGTGTTTACATCTACATATGAGTAGAATGGGTTTTTAATGTATTGATCTACTATCTCCCCTGTCTGTGTTTACATCTACATATGAGTAAAATGGGTTTTTAATGTATTGATCTACTCTTTCTCCCCCATCTGTGTTTACATCTACATATGAGTAGAATGGGTTTTTAATGTATTGATCTACTCTCTCCCCTGTCTGTGTTTACATCTACATATGAGTAGAATGGGTTTTTAATGTATTGATCTACTATCTCCCCTGTCTGTGTTTACATCTACATATGAGTAGAATGGGTTTTTAATGTATTGATCTACTATCTCCCCTGTCTGTGTTTACATCTACATATGAGTAAAATGGGTTTTTAATGTATTGATCTACTCTTTCTCCCCCGTCTGTGTTTACATCTACATATGAGTAGAATGGGTTTTTAATGTATTGATCTACTATCTCCCCCATCTGTGTTTACATCTACATATGAGTAAAATGGGTTTTTAATGTATTGATCTACTATCTCCCCCGTCTGTGTTTACATCTACATATGAGTAGAATGGGTTTTTAATGTATTGATCTACTCTTTCTCCCACATTGTCTTCACACCAATCTTTCTTTTTTTCAAGCAATGTTAAATCCACATATGGTTGATTAAATAACCATGTTGGAATCGTACTCCATACAACACTCGGTCCAATCTCGAGATCTGTTAGTTCATATGTAACCGCTTTGCTTTCTATTCCTGCTCCATATCCCCTGCGTTTACACCTGCTATATTCCCAGCATTCTTTTAATACACCCTGACCAGGGTGATCAGTCCCACTGCCCTTTAGTGGAACCCAATATACAAGCCCTAGTTTATCTCTTCTAAGTGACAATGGTATTTCCCCGTATCTGTTTGTAATGCCTCCACTGGTGTTGTTTTAAATGCTCCTGTACATATTCTAAGAGCCCTTGACTGGATTCAATCTAATTTTGACAGTGTTGTTTTAGCTGCAGATCCAAACACAAAACCCCCATAATCAAATGTACATCTAATGAATGATCTGTAAATATCCAGTAATGATTGCCTTTCTGTACCCCAGTCCCTACCTACTATTGATCTCATTAGGTTTAAGACCTTATTACACTTTGTTTCTATACTTGATATATGTGTTCTCCATGTAAGTTTCTCATCGAACCATAAACCTAGATATTTAAACTCAGTTACCTTATCTAATCTTTGTCCATATAGTTTCATAATAATGTCTTCCTTAACCCTTTTCCTAGTAAACAACATATGGCATGATTTTGTAATTGAGAGTTTAAATCCCCATGTTAACGACCAATCCTCAACCACTGTTACAGCCTCTTGCATTTTTCCCATTACAAACTGAATATTTCCACCTCTTTTCCATATGGCTCCATCATCCGCGTATAAAGCTGTGCTTATCCATAAATATCATCTATCATAATTGAAAATAAAATAGGACTGATGACACTGCCTTTTGGTGTACCATTTACTATCTCATATTTCCTGGACATCTCAGACCCTACTCTAACCTGAAAAGTTTGGTCAAACAAAAAATCCATTATCCAATTGTATGTCCTGCCACCGACCCCTAATTAAGTCCATGTTATTAACAGACCTTCCCTCCACATGGTGTCGTATGCTTTCTCAATGTCAAAATAAACTACAGACAGCACTTATTTTGTTGCCAGTGCCTTTTCAATGTCATTACTCACTTTAACTAATGCATCTACAGTTGTTCTACCTTTCCTAAAACCACTCTGGCATGGGCTCAACAAACTCCTCTGCTCCAAATAATACACTCATCTAATTACAATAAGCTTTTCCATGAACTTGCACAAATTAGAGGTAAGTACAATTTATAACTAACTATCTGGACCTGATGGATCCTTACCAGGCTTTACAAAAGGCAGAGCCACCGCGTGCTTCCATCCACCTGATAATATTCCTACTTTCCATATTTTATTAAATACACTAAGTATCTTCTCTAATACGCCATCTGACATATTAAACATAATACAACACAAACGATCCTCACCCGGAGCCGTTGTACCACATCCCTCCACAGCCCTATTCAATTCAAACATATTACATTATACATCTAACACTTCCTCTGAATCTCCCTTCTTCCTTCCTCATCATCATGTATTCACATTTCTTCCTCCATACGTCTTCTGCTTTCATCACTTAAATGATCTGCTTTATGTATTGCTGCAAATACATTTAAATGATCTGCTTTATGTATTGCTGCAAAGACATTTAAATTATCTGCTTTATGTATTGCTGTAAAGACATTTAAATGATCTGCTTTATGTATTGCTGCAAAGACATTTAAATGATCTGCTTTATGTATTGCTGCAAAGACATTTAAATTATCTGCTTTATGTATTGCTGTAAAGACATTTAAATGATCTGCTTTATGTATTGCTGCAAAGACATTAAAATGATCTGCTTTATGTATTGCTGCAAAGACATTTAAATTATCTGCTTTATGTATTGCTGCAAATACATTTAAATGATCTGCTTTATGTATTGCTGCAAAGACATTTAAATGATCTGTTTTATGTATTGCTGCAAAGACATTTAAATGATCTGCTTTATGTATTGCTGCAAATACATTTAAATGATCTGCTTTATGTATTGCTGCAAAGACATTTAAATGATCTGTTTTATGTATTGCTGCAAAGACATTTCCCAACACGTTTGTTTTTTCTTTACTAGTTACAGCCATAACATCTCCCTTTTTTAATGCTGGTATGTTGACTGTTTTATCTTTTCCCATCATCCTTTATAACATTTTCCACACATCCCCTGCTGAGTGTCTCTTCCTACAGATGAACAGAAGTCACGCCACGCCCCCCTCTTTGACATTTTAATAATTTGCTTTCTTTCTTTGTAACTCTATCATATTATTAACTGTGATGTTATTCTTTAATATGTTATAAGCCTCCTCATGATCCTGTAAGGCCTTGCCACATTCTTCATTCCACCATGGAACTATCCTTCGCTGACCACCTCTTCCCCCTCTTATAGGAACGGCCATTGTTGCAGCTTTCAATACAGCCAAACTCAATTCATGAACACATTCTTCTACAGATCCTTCCAAAGATACTTTATTAACCTCTATTTAACATTCAGTATAAAACATTTCCCAATCAGCCTTATCAAAAGACCATTTATTAACGACTTCATTGTCATTACAACAAATGTCAATCTCTATATTATAATTGACTGTAAAATGATCACTAGCCAAAGTAGACTCCTTCACATCCCACTCACAGACACCAGCCATATCAGCTGATACTATTGTAAGATCCAGACAAGACATGGTTCCTCTACGTGTATCTATTCTTGTCCCTCGTCCATAATTTACACCAATCCTCTCCCCTCTAGAAATTATACAACAACTGATCCATTTACATCTGTGACATCACTTCCCCACAAACTGTTGTGTGCATTAAAATCTCCACACCAAATCTCTTTACCACCTGTCCATCCTCCCACAGCCTTTTCTAGCGTAACAACTGTGTTGAGTCTACACGGATTATAATAATTAAATATCCGCTTCCTATAAACTCCCACTATCACACATTCATCTTCATTATTCTCCATTTCCGTCTTTAATGAAAGCTGCACACCCTCCTCCAGATCCTACATTTCTATCACTCCTTACTGATATGTGTCCCGGAATAATGAAATCCACATGTTTTTAACCACGTTTCTTGTATACATATTATATCCGGCTACACATTTAAATCATGAATATACTTCATAAACTCCTGCCCGTTAGCTATTCAACTCCTAGCATTCTATTGAACTATAATGAACACCATTATCCTACTTAATATCTTGTTCATTAGTTGAAATATTATTCCAGAACTGATGTACTGTCTATAGTGACTTCTGTGAAGCCGATAATGTCCTGAGCCTGAACTACCTCCTTAACTACCTCCTTAACTACCTCCTTAACTACCTCTGAGATCTTCCTCTTCCTGCTTTTATGCACTGAGCAGCAATTTATCACCTTACAAATAAAGGCTATGAATTCAATACGATTTACCATCATTGTTTTATCAGTAATCAAACCTTCATGTTCACACGGCGTCTTAACTATATTGTCATGTTCCACTTGACTATTTGAACGTTCCACTATTTGCCGTCGAGTTACTATCGTGTTTGGTTGTGCAATATTCTTGACATGTACCTTCTTCACTGCCTCAGCATATGATACATCACTTCCTACCTTATACCTCTGTGCTTCCATTGCCTTCTGTTGTACTTCACATCCACCATATGCTGCACTATGTTCACCATTGCAATTACAACATTCAACTTTATCTTCAGGTGAACATGTTCCATACTCATGCCCCCCCCCCCCACACCTTGCACATCTCATCTGACTTCTACAAACATTTGCAGTATGTCCAATTCTTTGACACCTGAAACACCGCAGTGGCGGCGGCACATATTCTCTAACCGTATTGATCCCAACTGTACTCTTTTTGGTAACATTTCTTCTAAATGTATAAGAACCGTCGTAGTTTCAACTCCAACTCCATTCCTTTTACTACTCAGTCTTTTTGCTTCAAACACTTTCCCTCCTTTCAACAACTCTTTCATTTCCTCCATAGTTACCGTCAAGTCACTACCAGCAATTACCCCCCTTAATATGGCCTTAGCACCTGGTATATGACACCTGACACTACCTCCATTAAGTGGTATATGACACCTGACACTACCTCCATTAAGTGGTATATGACACTAGACACTACCTCCATTAAGTGGTATATGACACCTGACACTACCTCCATTAAGTGGTATATGACACCTGACACTACCTCCATTAAGTGGTATATGACACCTGACACTACCTCCATTAAGTGGTATATGACACCTGACACTACCTCCATTAAGTGGTATATGACACCTGACACTACCTCCATTAAGTGGTATATGACACTAGACACTACCTCCATTAAGTGGTATATGACACCTGACACTACCTCCATTAAGTGGTATATGACACCTGACACTACCTCCATTATGTGGTATATGACACTAGACACTACCTCCATTATGTGGTATATGACACTAGACACTACCTCCATTAAGTGGTATATGACACCTGACACTACCTCCATTAAGTGGTATATGACACTAGACACTACCTCCATTAAGTGACTCCATTTTCAGAATGTTCTCTTGTTTCATTTGACTATTAACCACAACCAGTATTTTTCCAGAACCAACCGGTTTAGCGACTTAATTATCCCAATCGCCTTCTGAATTGCTTTTGTCAATTGTATTGGATGAAAATATTTCCCTAAAGGTTCCGAATACACCACCATCACTTTGTATTCTTCCATTTCATCCTCTCTTGTTGTCCTACGTTTTACTGGTCTGTTATCACTACTCATATTTCCCCCACCGTCATCCTCCTTATTTATTTTATTTTTCTTAACCATCATAAATCTTTAGTTCTCTGAAATACCATCCTCATTCATTGAGTTATAACTTCCATCTGAACTACCCGCCATGACGACCACCTCCCACCTCATACAAACAAACAAACAAAACTTGCAACATCACTCCTCAGTTAACTTGTCAAACAACCAAAAACAGCTCCTGGCCAGAGATTACACGCCCATAGTGAATTTGGACAGTCGTTGCCCAGAACGGACATTTTTGCTATCAAAATCAACACAATCACACTGCCTCAAATGAGGTCTCCATCTACAATCAAAGCTAAATGCGCTTGGCTCTGGGTTTCAAAGTCAATATGGGATCTTGGCTACACACCTCCCATATAACTTAATTTTTGAAAACGATGGAGGATGGTTTGAAAAGTAGGAGCGGCTAAGCCAAATGAAGCGTAACGTGGAGGCAGAGCAGTTGATCGTTACTGTAACTGACCCTGATAACGATCACTGGTCATCAAACTGTAAAACTAATAAAAACAACGCAGGATAGTAAAAGTCAGCAAAATCACTCAAGGCCTGGTGCATTAGGTAAGGGCTGCGGAATGACTTGGATTGCATTTCAAGAGGATATTCCACTCCAACAAACACACACGCACACATACAGGAACCCAGTTAGGGTAGCACCCCAAAAACACACACGCACACATACAGGAACCCAGTTAGGGTAGCACCCCAAAAACACACACGCACACATACAGGAACCCAGTTAGGGTAGCACCCCAAAAACACACACGCACACACACAGGAACCCAGTTAGGGTTCTAAGAGGAACAAAGTATGTGAGAAACAGCTTTTTCCTGCAATCTAGAACCATAATCATTATACTTAAATCTTAGTGTAAAACACATGAATAATTCTCTGCATATCTAAGCCTAACCCTTGAACTCTCTGTATCCTCTTATCCTCTTCATTTTTTTTAGAAACAAAAATTGCTTCTCTGCATCTCACCTAAAATCAGTACATTTAGTAATTGCTTGCTTTTGTAAAGTCTACCAACCTTGCCAGCAGGCATGCCAGCTAAAATAGTTGGACAAGCTACTCTAACTTGATTGATAGCCTGAAATGGCTACTTGATAGCTATTTATGAGGTTAGGAGATTAGGAACCTATCTGGGCTATCTGAAGCTATTTATGAGGTTAGGAGATTAGGAACCTATCTGGGCTTGCTAAAGCTAGTTAGGAGGTTAGGAGATTAGGAACCTATCTGGGCTATATGAAGCTAGTTATAAGGTTAGGAGATTAGGAACCTATCTGGGCTATCTGAAGCTAGTTATAAGGTTAGGAGATTAGGAATCTATCTGGGTTAGTTAAAGCTAGTTATGAGGTTAGGAGATTAGGAACCTATCTGGGCTAGCTGAAGCTAGTTATAAGGTTAGGAGATTAGGAACCTATCTGGGCTATCTGAAAACAACTTCATAACATTGCTAGGTGGCTAGTATTATTACAGAGAAACAGCAACAATAAGGATCAACTGAGGCCCCTATGGGTATGATGCCTCTGAACCCAGTCATAATGTGCTTTATGACTCTTTTGATTATGTGTGTTTGTGCATGGGCCATGCAGGGAAAAAAACATTGACGGGGGTGACAATGACACCCCCACCCCCTCTTTAAAAAGAGAAAGCCGTGAAAAACCTAGACCTCTGAGCTGGAGACAGGGCAGAGCAACTTTTATTTATTTAACCTTTATTTAACGGTGAGCTGATGCTGCTCTGACTGTGCCAGAAAGGCCTAGAACATGTAGCATTTCCCCCCCTTCAGAACTCACCTGGCCTATTATAGGTTGGGTATTATTTGTCAGGTATAGAGAGGTAATGTGACACAATGGCCAAGGCATTGACACCATCTTTCTACGGCAACTGAAGCCAACAATAGCATTTCAAAGCCAATCACTACAAGTAAGACAGGCTAGTCTGATGGAATTATGTTCCACTTCGTATTTGGGTTTATCAAGGAAATTAGGGTTTATCAAGGAAATTAGGGTAAGAAAGAAAACATTCCAAATTAACCAGAGTCGGGCTGGTCTATCACATCTCCATTATAACAAATTAATGTAAAATCATTCATTTCTCATGGAAGAGAACATGCCCATTAATAAGTTGCCATGGGAACAAATTATGCTGTGAACCAGGCAAATTGTTAAATAATGTGTACCAACATGTAGGGAAATGAGTTCTCTCACTTATGTCAATTGGCAAAATATTTGAGACTTCATTTTCTATTGGAAAAAGCCAGGAAGAGAATAAACCAACGCTCTCACCCAAACATTTGAACCGCTGTAAGAGTTGTGTGAGGAAAATAAATGACGACTTCTCTCTTGTGTTTTGTATATAAAAGGCAGTTACATGCCTAGCATCTGCTTTAGTATTACAGATTGAGGTGTCCAAATGTTAGGCGGAGAAGGGTTTGGGTCAAGCTTGGCACAACTGCATTTGGGGAGTTTCTCCCATTCTTCTCTGCAGATCCTCACAAGCTCCGTCAGGTTGGATGGGGAGTGTTATGCACAGCTATGTTCAGGTCTCTCTAGAGAGGTTCTATCGGGTTCAAGTCCAGGCTCTGGCTGGGCCATTCAGAGACTTGTCCTGAAGCAACTCCTGCGTTGTCTTGGCTGTGTCCTTAGGGTCGTTGTCCTGTTGGTAGGTGAACCTTCGCCCCAGTCTGAGGTCCTGAGCGCTCTGGAGCAGGTTTTCATCAAGGAACTCTCTGTACTTTGCTCCGTTCATCTTTGCCTCGATCCTGAGTAGTCTCCCAGTTCCTGCAACCACCATGCTTCACCAGATTTCCTCCAGAAGTGACGCTTGTCATTCAGGCCAGCGAATCTTGTTTCTCATGGTCTCAGAGTCTTTAGGTGCCTTTTGGCATACTCCAAGCGGGCTGTCATGTGCCTTTACTGAGGAAAGGCTTCCGTCTGGCCACTCTACCATAAAGATCTGATTGGTGAAGTGCTGCAGAGATGGTTGTCCTTCTGGAAGGTTCTCTAATCTCCACAGAGGAACTCTAAAGCTCTGTCAGAGTGAACATTGGGTTCTTGGTCACCTCCCTGACCAAGGCCCTTCTCCCCCAATTGCTCAGTTTGGCCAGGCAGCCAGCTCTAGGAAGAGTATTGGTGGTTCAGTGCCTTAGACCGCTGCGCCACTGGAGACATTTGTTGATACCTTTTCCCAGATCTGTGTCTCGACACAATCCTGTCTCGGAGCTCTACGGACAATTCCTTCGACCTCATGGCATGGGACCTTATATAGACAGGTGTGTGCCTTTCCAGATAATTTCCAATCAATTGATTTTACCACTGCTGGACTCAAATCAAGTTGTAGAAACATCTCAAGGATGATCAATGGAAACAGGATGCACCGGAGCTCAATTTCGAGTCTCATAGCAAAGGGTCTGAATACTTATGTAAATAAGGTATGTTTTTTATTTTTAAATAGATTTGCAAAAATGTCTAAAAACCTGTTTTCGCTTTGTCATCATGGAGTATTGTGTGTAGATTGCTGAGGATGTGTTTTTATTGAATCCATTTTAGAATAAGGCTGTAATGTAACAAAATGTGGAACAAGTCAAGGGGTCTGAAAGCATACTTTCAGAATATGTGTTTGTTTGTTTGTGAACGTGAGATAAAATGATTACTTTCAATTGAGTGTTAGAATTGAGATGTTTGTGTAATGACTTTGGATGCCAAACTGGATCCCTCTAAATACGAGATTAAACTTTATTAACCTTAAGGGGTGAAAAACTAATGCTGTTTAGTACATATGGTTGAGTTTCACATACTTTAAAAGGTCACATAAAAGCACCTCTAATATACGTCAATATAGTGGCTGGTAAGATTAAATTAATTCCCAAATTATACAGCTTGATTATACAGTATCCTATGTTTAATGTCAATAGTTCAGCTAATGTGGCTGTACAGTAGCAGCAACTAGCCTCAGAATTAGCCAGCAGTGAAAATAATGAGTGTCACTCCATTGGGAATACACCACATTCATACTCCTCCATTCCATTCCTCCACATACCATCTCCAACTCCCGGAGAGCCTGGCCCCTTGCCCTGCTCCTCAGCATCACATAATATCATGCCCTGACGGACTCCTCGGCACAATAATGATATGCCAAGACTGAGGTCTGGGGACTTCTGCTGGAACATGGCTGTCTGTTCCGATCGGCTGTCTGTACACAGCGCTCCCCTACCCTGACAACACACAGTCCAACCAGCGGCTTAGTGGGCACACCGTGTGGAGCCACAGAGGGAGCAGCAGCCAAGTCCACCCTGCACGGCTTGTTATGTGTTGTCTTAACGTTTCTGAGATGAGGGATCGGCTTAGCATAAATTGTTATGCATAGAGAACGAGATATAGAGAACCAAATCAATAGCACTAGGGTGGCTAGCTGTTGCGTTCATGGTTTTTATTAGTAAGAAGAGATTAAGTTTTGATAGTGCCATCTTTTGATATTATAGTGGCAGTGTAAGCATATCATCTGATGGCCAAAATGGCTGCTCAACACAAATGAGTATTAGGATTCCAGGAGACCCACCACAACACTGTATCCTACGGGGATCTCTCCATGATGCACTTCTCTGGACACACAACGATGCCTTGAAAAGCCCCACATCTTCAGAGTAAGAAATACGCTTTTTTTCCATTCTAGGCGAGAAGGCAGACTTGAGGCACGAGGGAGAGGGAGTCCAATCAGCTATTTCAGGGCTGTTTTTTGCCCTGGGTCTCTTGCTTGTCTATTGGGCTTTGATAACTTCAATAAAACGGTAAGGGGGTCATGGCTCTCTCACAGAGCTGAGAGGCTGCGGCACTAAATAGCCATTAGAGAGCATGGGAGGGCATAGGAAATAGCCAGAACAAATCTGCCGCAGTTAGCTGGTAGGCATCAATAATAAGGGGCTCCAGCTTCTCAAATGTATTCTCATTTAAATTAGCCTCACATAATGACCTCGGTCCAAGGGAGGCCAAGGGAACGTCCACTGAGGGTCCTTCGGAAATAAAATAGAGAAACGTGTTTCACGCTTGATGGTCAGAGCTGTCATGGGGGCTTTACCCTAGACTGCCATGGGGTTGGAGTGCAGCCGTAACAGAGTGCAGGCGAAAAATATCAACTGTGATATCGCTCAGGAGGATGGAAAGGCAAACTTAGGTTGAGATGCCCGAAGAATAGATAGAGGCATTACACTAACGAGAGTTGGTGAATTGCTTAAAACCAACAGTTCAGCTGAATACGCAACTGTGTGCAACTGCAGAAACGTGTTTCTGGTTTCTCTTATTAAAGGTGTGACAGGAAAATCTTTATTTTACCTTATCAATAATTGTGTTACCTTTATATAAACAGTGCTCACACTGCTCACATTTTCATGATATATACTTAGCATTCACCTTGCTAGGTTTGCCAGCTAACCTTGTCATCCCTCAATAGAGGGTCATTGAGTAATAAAAATGGTTCAAACACTGTCACTACTTAGGAAATCGACATGCAATGGGTCACATCCAGCTAACCACTACACTAAATCTATATTACGCCTCGAGTATTCGAAAAGTGGGTACATTTGGCCAACTTCACCGCCACGTGACGTGATAATTTTGCGTCAACCAATAGCAGCATACAAAATCAAGTTTACCATGAAGCATGTCATTGGAGTGTTGAGAATTAGATCAAATCAGACCGGTCAGCAATGGACTTTTGCACCCATGTACTAATGCCCACCCATGGAGTCGGTGGGGGAAATGCACCCATGTACTAATGCCCACCCATGGAGTCGGTGGGGGAAATGCACCCATGTACTAATGCCCACCCATGGAGTCGGTCGGGGAAATGCACCCATGTACTAATGCCCACCCATGGAGTCGGTGGGGAAATGCAACACAAACTGTAAATCATGGTTGTGTCCCAAATTGGCACCCTATTCCATATGTAGTGCACTATATAGGGTTATGGGTGGCATTAGGGACACACTCCATGTCAGATGCCAACTCCCTGAGTACAAAAGAGACATGTGGCACAGAGGGAGGCTGGGAGCTGCTGACTTCACACCATGGCCTCTCTGATCCAACATCCATTTGCCACCCTGACTCCTCCAAGACTCCCACACTCCTAGTGCACAGGGCATGCGTGTGCCTCTGCAGAGTGTGTGTGTGTGTGTAGTCTCTAAGTGCTTGCAGTCTGTGCTTGCATGCTTATATCTCTCCTCGTGCTTCTGTGACTGTGTATGCAGTCTCTATGTGCTTGAAATGATCTACGTGTGTAGCATTGTAGTCTCATTGTAGTGTGTGTGTGTGTGTGGCAGTCTCTGTGTGCTTGGAATCTGTCTATGTGTGTAAGTGTCTTTATAGTGTGTGTGTGTGTGTGTGTGTGTGTGTGTGTGTGTCTCTGCCTGGGTGATGGTGTCAGTGAGCCACACGACATATGCACCCTGCAGCCTGCTTCTGGAGAGATACTTATTTACGCTGGCGCGCATGTAAATGGGCCTCCCCTTATCTCTGAGCGTCAGGCATGGCCCCCTGGGAAGTGTGCGGCGTGGCGGTGGAAGAAAACTGGGAGAGCATTGACCGGGCAAAGCCCCTGGGCGCTGGACTGCAGGACAGTGTCAAGGTAAGCACGGTAATTTACTCCAACTACCTTGCACCCCCTGTGCCTCCTTTGAATCATTTAGAGTTCTATGTTCAAAACCGCTCAGGTTCAAACATATTTCACTCTAGCTGGGGGTCCAAATGTCTGTGCAAAACACCCTTCAATGACAAAAGCCCTTCAATGACAAAAGCCCTTCTGTGAAGCCACCAAGGTAAAGCGATGTTCTCTGCTGCGTCATAAGGCTGAGACAAGCTGTTATTTTTCTCTCTATAGAAAACCTCACCTTAGAAGACAACAGGACCGGATGCTCTACCAAGCCTTGAGTAGACAGTGTCTTCAGAATGTATCCCACATTACCACATTCACAGCCTGAATTCAAAATGGATTAAGTTGATTGTTTTTCCTTACCCATCTACACACTATACCACATAACGACAAAGTAAAAACATGTTTTTATACCATTTTTCAAAATGACTGAAAATGAAATATCTAATTTACATAAGTATTCACACCCCTAAGTCAATACATGTTAGAATCACATTTGGCAGCGATTAAAGCTGTGAGTCTTTCTGGGTAATTCTCTAAGAGCTTTGACACATAGATTGTACAATATCTGCCCATTATTCTTTTCAAAATTCTTCAAGCTCTGTCAAGTTGGTTGTTGATCGTTGCTAGACAACCATTTTCAAGTCTTGCCATAGATTTTCAAGCAGATTTAAGTCAAAACTAACTTGGCCACTCAGAAACTTTTACTATCTTCTTGGTATGCAATTCCTGTCTAAAATGTGCTAAATGCTCTGCAGTTTGCATTTGGTTTGCTAATTTAGTAGCTGGTTAGTGTCACGTTGTTGAATGATGGGACAGTAAACAGAGCGTTGGTCGAGCGACATTCCTTTTATTTATTCGTTTCACAATTCAACGTAAAACAACAAAGGAGCGAAAGCAAACAGTGAACTGGCGTGAGAACAAACCCAATGCAACACACACGCACAAGAATCCACACCCAAGGTGGAAAACAGTGAACATAAATAGAATCCCCAATTAGAGACAACTCGAGACAGCTGCCTCTAATTGGGGTTCGAAATTAACCAACTCAAAAAACACCCAGTGCACTGTCAAGCTCTAACTGCGGCCCTACAGCTCCCCCCTAGAGGGAGCCATAGACCTGGCCACAGTCAGAACCCTACAGCTCCCCCCTAGAGGGAGCCTTAGACCTGGCCACAGTCAGAACCCTACAGCTCCCCCCTAGAGGGAGCCAGAGACCTGGCCACAGTCAGAACCCTACAGCTCCCCCCTAGAGGGAGCCAGAGACCTGGCCACAGTCAGAACCCTACAGCTCCCCCCTAGAGGGAGCCAGAGACCTGGCCACAGTCAGAACCCTACAGCTCCCCCCTAGAGGGAGCCATAGACCTGGCCACAGTCAGAACCCTACAGCTCCCCCCTAGAGGGAGCCAGAGACCTGGCCACAGTCAGAACCTGACAGTTAGCCATCTAGCTAGTTGGTTAGCTTCTTCGAAAATCAAGCATTTGCTTGGAACAGCAGAGAATATCCTCCGGAGCCTTGCTGGCTAATATCAGTTTTGTGCGTGCATCAAACTGTGAGTTACTTGAATAGTTTAGGTCGCAAAATGTACTTACAAAGCATGTAGAGGTCTGTACTTGTTATCATAGGTACACTTCAACTGTGAGAGACGGAATCTAAAACAAAAATCCAGAAAATCACATTGTATGATTTTTAAATAATTAATTTGCATTTTATTGCATGACATAAGTATTTGATCACGTACCAACCAGTAAGAATTCCGGCTCTCACAGACCTGTTAGTTTTTCTTTAAGAAGCCCTCCTGTTCTCCACTCATTACCTGTATTAACTGCACCTGTTTGAACTTGTTACCTTTATAAAAGACACCTGTCCACACACCAAATCAAACAGACTCCAACCTCTCCAAAATGGCCAAGACCAGAGAGCTGTGTAAGGACTTCAGGGATAAAATTGTAGACCTGCACAAGGCTGGGATGGGCTACAGGACAATAGGCAAGCAACTTTGTGAGAAGGCAGCAACTGTTGGCGCAATTATTAGAAAATGGAAGATGTTCAAGATGACGGTCAATCTCCCTCGGTCTGGGGCACAATGCAAGACCTCACCGCGTGGGGCATCAATGATCATGAGGAAGGTGAGGGATCAGCCCAAAACTACACAGCAGGACCTGGTCAATGACCTGAAGAGAGCTGGGACCACAGTCTCAAAGAAAACCATTAGTAACACACTACGCCGTCATGGATTAAAATCCTACAGCGCACGCAAGGTCCCCCTGCTCAAGCCAGCGCATGTCCAGGCCCGTCTGAAGTTTGCCAATGACCATCTGGATGATCCAGAGGAGGAATGGGAGAAGGTCATGTGGTCTGATGAGACAAAAATTTAGCTTTTTGGTCTAAACTCCACTCGCCGTGTTTGGAGGAAGAAGAAGGATGAGTACAACCCCAAGAACACCATCCCAACCGTGAAGCATGGAGGTGGAAACATCTTTCTTTGGGGATGCTTTTCTGCAAAGGGGACAGGACGACTGCACCGTATTGAGGGGAGGATGGATGGGGCCATGTATCGCAAGATCTTGGCCAACAACCTCCTTCCCTCAGTAAGAGCATTGAAGATGGGTCGTGGCTGGGTCTTCCAGCATGACAACGACCCGAAACATACAGCCAGGGCAACTAAGGAGTGGCTCCGTAAGAAGCATCTCAAGG
This sequence comes from Thymallus thymallus, assembly GCA_023634145.1. Lineage (NCBI taxonomy): Eukaryota > Metazoa > Chordata > Actinopteri > Salmoniformes > Salmonidae > Thymallus > Thymallus thymallus. The sequence continues at coordinate 798,389 of CM042390.1, read as the reverse complement.
TCCTGGAGTGGCCTAGCCAGTCTCCAGACCTGAACCCAATAGAACATTTTTGGAGGGAGCTGAAAGTCCGTATTGCCCAGCGACAGCCCCGAGAAGGTCTGTATGGAGGAGTAGGCCAAAATCCCTGCTGCAGTGTGTGCAAACCTGGTCAAGAACTACAGGAAATGTATGATCTCTGTAATTGCAAACAAAGGTTTCTGTACCAAATATTAAGTTCTGCTTTTCTGATGTATCAAATACTTATGTCATGCAATAAAATGCAAATTAATTACTTAAAAATCATACAATGTGATTTTCTGGATTTTTGTTTTAGATTCCGTCACTCACAGTTGAAGAGTACCTATGATAGAAATTACAGACCTCTACATGCTTTGTAAGTGGGAAAACCTGCAAAATCGGCAGTGTATCAAATACTTGTTCTCCCCACCGTAGGTAATCAAGTTACACGTGTATGAAAGTCATTACAATTTGCACGCTATATACAGTTGAAGCCGGAAGTTTACACACACCTTAGCCAAATACATTTAAACTAATTCCTGACATTTAATCCTAGTAAAAACGCCATGTTTTAGGTCAGTTAGGATCACCACTTTATTTTAAGAATGTGAAATGTCAGAATAATAGTAGAGAGAATTATTTATTTCAGCTTGTATTTCTTTCATTACATTCCCAGTGGGTCAGACGTTTATATACACTCAATAAGTATTTGGTAGCATTGCCTTTAAATTGTTTAACTGGGGTCAAATGTTTCAGGTAGCCTTCCATAAGCTTCCCACAATAAGTTGGGTGAATTTTGGCCCATTCCTCCTGACAGAACTGGTGTAACTGAGTCAGGTTTGTAGGCCTCCTTGCTCGCACACAGTTCAGTTCTGCCCAAACATTTCCTATAGGACTGAGGTCAGGACTTTGTTATGGCCACTCCAATACCTTGACTTTGATTGATTAATAGATAGATAGATAGATAGATAGATAGATAGATAGATAGATAGATAGATAGATAGATAGATAGATAGATAGATAGATAGATAGATAGATAGATAGATAGATAGATAGATAGATAGATAGATAGATAGATAGATAGATAGATAGATAGATAGATAGATAGATAGATAGATAGATAGATAGATAGATAGATAGATAGATAGATAGATAGATAGATAGATAGATACTTGATTGATCTTTGAGGGGGAAAATTCTTTGTCAAGCAGCTACAACAACAAAACACAGGGCAGGTGCAAAATACCACAACGAAAGTACACAAAAGACAGATACACGGTACATGATACATAGAGCGGCAGTATGATATCTGGTATCTGGTATCTGGAGTGCAAAAAAAAAAGCTATAAAAAGACATTACATAGTATGGGTGGTTGGCTGAATATGTACACTATACATTGGTGGATGTTGGATGGTTAACTATACTATACAGGTCGATCCTGTTGTTGACCTTAAGCCATTTTGCCACAACTTTTGGGAGTATGCTTGGGGTCATTGTCAATTGGAAGACCCATTTGCGACCAAGCTTTAACTTCCTGACTGATGTCTTGAGATGTTGCTTCAATATATCCACATAATTTTCCTTCATCATGATGCCATCTATTTTGTGAAGTGCACCAGTCCCTCCTACAGCAAAGCACCCCCACAACATGATGCTGCCACCCCTGTGCTTCACGGTTGGGATGGTGTTCTTCAGCTTGCAAGACTCCCCCTTTTTCCTCCAAACATAACAATGGTCATTATGGCCAAAAAGTTATATTTTTGTTTTATCAGACCAGAGGACATTTCTACAAAAAGTACGATCTTTGTCCCCATGTACAGTTGCAAACCGTAGTCTGGCTTTATTATGGCGATTTTGGAGCAGTGGTTTCTTCCTTGCTGAGCGGTCATTCAGGTTATGTCGATAAAGGACTTGTTTTACTGTGGATATAGATACTTTTGTACCTGTTTCCTCCAGCATCTTCACAAGGTCCTTTGCTGTTGTTCTGGGATTGATTTGCACTTTTCACACCAAAGTACGATCATCTCTAGGAGACAGAACACGTCTCCTTCCTGAGCGGTATGACGGCTGCATGGTCCCATGGTGTTTATACTTGCGTACTATTGTTTGTACAGATGAACGTGGTACCTTCAGGCATTTGGAAATTGTTCCCAAGGATGAACCAGACTTGTGGAGGTCTACAATTATTGGCTGATTTCTTTTGATTTTCCCATGATGTCGAGCAAAGAGGCCTTGAAATACCTACAGGTACACAGTCAACGTAGTGTATGTAAACTTCTGACCCACTGGAATTGTAGTGAATTCTAAGTGAAATAATCTGTAAACAGTTGTTGGAAGAATTACTTGTGTCACGCACAAAGTAGATGTCCTAACCGACTTGCCAAAACTATAGTTTGTTAACATGAAATCTGTGAGTTTTAATGACTTCAAACTAAGTGTATGTAAACTTCCAACATCAACTTTATCTTATAACTATTAAGTTCACTATCTAAAATATATTCTCTCTAGCTGGGTTTTGCTAACTTGCTAATGTTTGTTTTGTGCGTGCTGCAAACATAATTTTTTATAAACTTGCTTAACTTTATGACTGTCTGTCCTATGAGAATTCCTTAGTACTTGTTAGCATTTTGTTAGCATTCTGGTAAGTGTTGTTTTTGGGCTTTTTTTTACATTTGAAAAATAATTGCGCCCCTTGTGTGCACTACCAGTAATACCGTATATCCCGAGATGACACAGGCACGGTATGGAATTCTTGATACCGCCCAACCCTAGTACTCAGTAATGTGTTGGATTGGATTTGCTCCAAACATAACACTTTGTATTCAGGACAAAAAGTTTATTTCTTTGCCACATCTTTGGCAATGTTACTTTAGTGCCTCGTTGCAAACAGAATGCATGTTTTGGAATATTTTATTTTGGAATATATTAATTATTTTCATTCTGTCAATTAGGTTAGCATTGTGGAGTAACTACAATGTTGTTGATGCATCCTCAGTTTGATGCATCACAGCCACTGGCCTCATTGTGAAATCCCTGAAGAGTTTCCTTCCTCTCTGGCAACTGAGTAAGGAAAGACGCCTCTATCTTTGTAGTGACTGGGTGTATTGATACACCGTCCAAAGTGTAATTAATAACTTCACCATACTCAAAGGGATATTCAATGTCTGCTTTTTTTTTACCCATCTACAAATAGGTACTCTTCTATGCGAGTCATTAGAAAACCTCCAGTCTTTGTGGTTGAATCTGTGTTTGAAATTCACTGCTCGACTGAGGGACCTTACAGACAATTGTACGTGTGGGGCACAGAGATGAAATAGTGTTTAACATGATTTTTGAATGAGTCCATGCAACTTATCATGTGACTTGATAAGAAAATGTTTACTCTGGAACTTATTTAGGCTTGCCATAAGAAATAGGTTGAATAATTATTGACTCAAGTCATTTTCTTAATTTGTAAACATTTTGAAAAACATAATTCCACTTTGACATTATGGGGTATTTGTGTGTAGACTAGTGACACAACATCTACATTGTATCCATTTTCAATTCAGGCTGTAACAACATGTGGAATAAGTCAATATGAATACTTTTTGAAGGCACTGTATAGACAGTCCACAAGCTTATAAAACTGTATATAAGTGCCATTGAATTCTATCATATGACACTTGACGTAGGCTTTATGAACACAATGGACTGTGGATTCAATGTCTGCAGTATCACCACCAAAGAACGTGGATTGCTCGCCCAGTGATCCCCAAAAAAGCAGGCTAGAGAAAAACCACATCACCATAAGGGAGGTGGAATTTAAACCGATTCACCTAAAAACACCATGCAGCGATCCAAAAAGATGTGACAGATTATGGCACCGCAACAAGGTGAAAAATACAACTCATACATTTATAAATCATTAAGTTTCCTGAAAACCCTCTGCTCGGACATCTGCTATAGAAACCTACCAGATCCACATTTATTCTCCTTTGATTTCACACTTTCTTCCATTACAATTTCTATGTGTTAGATTATTTATTTATGTACTAATTTCCCTTCATGCACCATGATGGAACAGAAACATAGGCAATATGCAATTCTCCCTGGCACAGAACGGCATGGAACAGCACAGCCTGAGTGGAGTCCTCAAACCAGCTTTAGCACCACCAGCCTACACAGTATGCACTCCCTCTGCCCATATGATTTCATGCTAGGATTTACATCAACACAAAAGGGTGAAAATATGTGAGGCGTGATCAGTGAATTCCCAAAAGGACAGACGTTGGCAAGTCATGGGGACACTGGGGTGGGTTACTATTGCCAAACATATCAAGGCCAAACATATCAAGGCAAACATACCAAACATATCGCTGACATTAAGGGGCCAGTTTCCCATACCCATATTAAGTCTAGTCCAGAACTAAAAAAACATTGAGATTTTCCATTTAGCATGTTGTTTAGTCCAGGACTAGGCTTAATCTGGGTGCAAGGAAACTGGCCAAAAAAAGACGAAGAGTGGACTTATACAGTGCATTTCGGAAAGTATTCAGACCCCTTGACTTGTTCAACATTTTGTTACGTTACAGCCTTATTCTAAAATTGATTTTTTTAAAAATCTATATATACACAATACCCCATAATGACAAAGCGAAAACAAGTTTGTAGAGAATTTAGCAAATGTATAAAATAAAATAAAACAGAAATACCTTATTTACGTAAGTATTCAGACCTTGAGATGTTTCTACAGCTTGATCGGAGTCTACCTGTGGTAAATTAAATTGATTGGACATGATCTGTCTTTATAAGGTCCCACAGTTGACAGTGCATGTCAGAGCAAAAACCAAGCCATGAGGTTGAAGGAATTGTCCGTAGCGCTCCGAGACAGGATTGTGTCCCCCAAGAACACAATGGCCTCCATCATTCTTAAATGGAAAAAGTTTGGAACCACAAAGACTCTTCTTAGAGCTGGCCGCCCGGCCAAACTTAGCAATCGGGGGAGAAGGGCTTTGGTCAGGGAGGTGACCAAGAACCATATGGTTACTCTAGCAGAACTCCAGAGTTCCTCTGTGGAGATGGGAGAAAATTCCAGAAGGACAACAATCTCTGCAGCATTCCACCAATCAGGCCTTTATGGTAGAGTGGCAAGACGGAAGCCTCAGTAAAAGACACTTGGAGTTTGCCAAAAGGCACCTAAAGGACTCTCAGACCATGAGAAACAAGATTCTCTAGTCTGATGAAACCAAGATTGAAAGATGAACGGATCAAAGTACAGTGAGATCCTTGATGAAAACCTGCTCCAGAACGCTCAGGACCTCAGGTTCACCTTCCAACAGGACAATGACCCTAAGCACACAGGAGTGGCTTCGGGACAAGTTTCTGAATGTCCTTGAGTGGCCCAGCCAGAGCCCGGACTTGAACCAGATCAAACATGTCTGGAGAGACCTGAAAATAGCTGTGCAGCAACGCTCCCAATCCAACCTGACAGAGTTTGAGAGGATCTGCAGAGAAGAATGGGAGAAACTCCCCAAATACAGGTGTGCCAAGATTGTAGCGTCATACCCAAGAAGACTCAAGGCTGTCATCGCTGCCAAAGGTGCTTCAACAAAGTACTGAGTAAAGGGTCTGAATACTATTGTAAATGCAATATTTTCATTTTTTTTTATTTTATTTATAAATTAGCAAAAATGTCTAAAAACCTGTTTTTGCTTCATCATCATGGGGTATTGTGTGTAGATTGATGAGTGAAAAAAACCATTTGAATCCATTTTAGAATAAGGCTGTAACGTAACAAAATGTGGAAAAAGTCAAGGGGTCTGAATACTTTCCGAATGCAGTGTAAATAGCATATTCCTCGTTAGAGGTTATATAGTTTCTTGTTAGAGATTAAATACAAGCTCTCCTGAACGGCTTGGAATAGCTAGTTCTACTTTAGCTTCCCCGTGTCTAGGGTTGCAAAGCTACCGGTAATTAACAAAAAAACTATGGCAATATGTCAACTTTTGTAATTAATAAGTTTTATATTTGTGTTCATATTGTCCATGAGTTTCAGGCTATTTTCTCTTTAACCATATGGTCTAATTAACAAAAAAACCACATTATTTTCAATTAGCTCAAACTCTTCCAACGATTGACTTTTTTCACAACTTCCACCAGTTTGACGCCAAACATTGACAACAAATACATAGACATAGTAAAATAAATAAAGTGTGAATAAAAATGATATTTCATAGTGAAACCCTCACTTCAATACATTAATCAAATTAATTTATAAAGCTCTTTTCACATCAGCCGATGTCACAAAGTGCTATACAGAAACCCAGCCTAAAACCCCAAAGAGCGTCGTCCGAGTTTGGCCTAGCGTCGTCCGAGTTTGGCAGGTGTTGGCTGGTGTGTAAATAAGAATTTGTTCTTAACTAACTAGTTAAAGGTTAAATAAAATAAAATAAATAATGTTGATAGTAAAATGATTTTCTACACTATAAATTGCTTGTTTTGTCACAAACTGAAATTAGGCTAATTATTATACATTTGTAAACCAGGAAATGGCAGAGCGATTTCTACACCAATGGTATTCACTAAGGTGATGATTTACATTCAGGATAATGTCTTACAGCTTTGTCATTCTATTTTTTATTTAATTATTTCACATTCACTGAACAAAAATAAACGCAACAAGCAACAATTTCTAAGTTACAGTTCATATCAGGTAATCAGTCAATTTAAATTAATTAATTAGGTCCTAATCTATGGATTTCAAATGACTGGAAATACAGATATGCATCTGTTGGTCCCAGATACCTTAAAAAGGGGCGTGGATCAGAAAACCAGTTAGTATCTGGTGTGACCATTTGCCGCATACATCTCCTTCACATAGAGTTGATCAGGCTGTTGATTGAGGCCTGTGGAATGTTGTCCCACTCCTCTTCAATGGCTGTGCGAAGTTGCTGGATATTGGTGGGAACTGGAACACAGTGTTGATCCAGAGCATCCCAAACATACTCAATGGGTGACATGTCTGGTGAGTATGCAGGCCATGGAAGAACTGGGACATTTTCAGCTTCCAGGATTTGTGTACAGATCCTTGCAACATGGGGCCGTGTATTATCATGCTGAAACATGAGGTGATGGCAGCAGATGAATGGCACTACAATGGGCCTCAGGATCTCGTCATGGTATCTCTGTGTGTTCAAATTGCAATTGTGTTTGTTGTCCGTAACATATGCCTGCCCATACCTTAACCCCACCGTAAAACATGGGGGTACACTGTTCACAACATCAGCAAACCGCTCGCCCACACAACGTCATACCGTGATCTTGGCAAAGGATACATGCTCACTAACAGGGATGGTACATTTTTGAGAAATAAGCTTTTTGTGCATATGGAACATTTCTGGGATCTTTTATTTCAGCTCATTAAACATGGGACCAACACTTTACATGTTACGTTTATATTGTTGTTCAGTGTACTTTACATGTGTCAAGGTCACACAGAGGGCCAGAGATAATTACAGACACCTGTGATAATCTGAAGTACCCAAAAGGGCCACTAGATGTCTTGTGATAGATTACATAAAATCCTTGAAAGATACCAACATTCAGGTAGTTTCAAAGATTTCCATTAATAAACCCTCATTTTGCAAACCTACCCGTCTCAAAGAAACCCCTCCAGGGTTCATACATCATTACAATCAAAGATAGTGGTGGAAAAAATCAAACTTCTCCAACACTCCTTTTGAAAGCATCTCAGCTATCCAAATCACTCCCCGGGGCAGCGCTGTGTACATTATTACAGGAAGACGCCTTCCTTGGGAACCTCCGCCTGTAAAAAACCAGACCAATTTCTGCCTGTTTTGTGACAAGATGAAAGGGAGGACAGGTAGATAGAGGGCCTGCAGTAGAACATGTAGCTCTTATCTTAGCCTGGTCTAAACCCTCTCATCTTAGCCTGGTCTAAACCCTCTTATCTTAGCCTGGTCTAAACCCTCATCTTAGCCTGGTCTAAACCCTCATCTTAGCCTGGTCTAAACCCCTGATTTGATTTAGGGCGCCAGGTAACCTAGCAGTTAGAGCATTGGGCCAGTAACCGAAAGGTTGCTGGTTCAAATACCAGAGCCAACAAGTTGAAAAAACCTGTCGAAGTGTCCTTGAGCAAGGCACTTAACCCTAATTTGCTCCAGTGTCTGACCCTGTAGGTAGGCCGTCATTGTAAATAATAATTTGTTCTTAACTGACTTGCCTTGTTAAATAAAGGTTCAATTTAAACAAAACATAACCAGGGGGAACTCGCTGCTGCAGATCTAATAGATCAGATCTAATAGAATGCAGTAAATTGACATTGACTGAGTAATACTGTAATACTGTAATACTGTAAGACTGTAAGACTGTAACGCAAAACCACTCGGAGGGATAAACGTCTGTCTGTTCCGAGCGAATAGACTGCCTAAATATATTGCATTGTTCTGGCTGTGCTTAAGTTACCCATGATATCATCAGTCATGCTCGCACCCACATATGTGCATGCTCCCACACTTGCTCCCTCATGCACGTACAGACACACACACACCCACCCACAAGTACACACACTCAATCTCATTCCCTAAATGACCAGATCCTGACAATAATCTATATGGTGATCACCCTATAAAGAAATACATTGGAAGAGCAAGGTGAAGTACAAATGTGACCTTGGTCATTTGACTCTTGAATAGGATGAAACCCAGTGATAAGACATAAATGGGACAGAAAGGTTTGAGCGATGTGGTAGAAATTCCACCCAGCCTATCAGAAGGCAAGGTGAATAATAACCAAACTTCTTTAAACATGTCCAATCCTTTCATCCTCCTTGATGCCAAGGGGGGAGGGGCTAAGGGTCGATTTGAAATGCAGCATCTATTGCCTTACATCACTGGTGTGCATCAAAAGGATGGAACTAAGTCTTTCAGAAAATATAAGAAATTCTGCACACTGCAACTCAGTGAACACTTTGACATTGACATGTAGAAAGGCGAGTGGTTGGTAGCACTGATGTAGATAAAAACAGGGGATAACATGCTTCTCTCCAAGGAGAAGACAAGATGGTCGACTACTAAATGCTAAAAATACTTCAAGCAAGAAACTGCCTCAAGCTTAAAACCTTAGTTTGGTTTACTCTCAGGTCACATGGGCAAAGCTGTAGTATGCTTCTGTCCTCCACACTAAAACGCCAAGTTCAAAGCAGAGGCTATTTCATTTAACATCTGTCACATACATCTTGTTTTTAAAGTTTATGTGTCCAAGGTCCATACGAATTAGATATCCACTCATATTGTGCAATGGTAAATGGCTTTCTTGACCCTTTTTTGTCGTCTATGGACCGTAAATCACTGACTCATGGAGTGAGAGAGTGTGGCTACTCTACAGGTAACGTTCTCATTGAGCAGATGAAGACAGAGGACAATAATCAGGAAAGGCCTGATCTAGAGAGGGTCAATCAAACAAAGTCATAATAGAGGCAGAAGATGATATGAGAGGCTACAGGACAACGTCTCTCCTGGACCCTATCAGAGATGACCGCTGATAAGCGCCGGGGCTCAATGCCTTCTGGTGTGGGCTGACAAGCCACCAGTGGCAGGACATCACTTCTCCTGAATCATCCAATCAGTGCTCAGCTCACTCCGTACCGAGCGGGCCTGACATCACCCATCAACGACGTGAGAACAACACTAGAGGGACTGGGACGAGGACATATGGCATAGCATAGGAAACAGAAGCCCGGTCAGGAAGTTGCCGTGTTCCTCGATAGAGGCAACAAAAATGCTGTAGGGCCTAGGAATAAAAATATAATAAAAAAATATGTTTTATTGTCAGACACAAACACTGTTTTACAGGGTCAGCTATAGTAGTACGGCGCCCCTGGAGGAAATCAGGGTAAAGTGCCTTGCTCAAGGGCACATCAAAATATTTTTCTGTGGCAGGTAACCTTGTCAGCTCAGGTATTTGAACCAGCAAGGTTTCGGTTACCGGCACAAACGCTCTAACCGCTAGGCTACCTGTCGCCCATACTTGTCACTGTAGCTAACGTAACTCTAGAACCTTTCACATCAAGCTCACATAGCCTCTCATTTGTTACTAAGGCACTCGGATTTCTACACTGTACATGTTAGGCCAATATGTATGTACGTATAAGGCAGCATTCTACTTACAGTTCATTGAAATGTCATGGCATCATTGAATAAACTGTATGTTAACATACGTACATGGTAATAACTCCTATGTATAATAAATGTAGCCACAGAATGAAATGTTTTCATTCCCTCATCTGTTTATTCACCAAAAACACAGAAGAGACACATGATGATACGCATCACAGAGACGCTGGGTATGGTTAATACTACCATGCTCTGCATTACCACTACCCCCAAGGCCTAGCTACATAAGCCCGGAATTTCCACGAGTCACAAAGTCGTTCCCCTCACCACCTCACGTGGTTTACTGCAACAACAGACGAGTTGGTTGGCGGCGGATGGGGAGGGGAGAGAGGGTTAGAGGCAGACTTCTGCTGAGTTCAATTCATATTTAAAGACTTTCCTTATTACATCTTTGATCATATTTTTTAAAACAAACTCATTTGAAGCAGCCCAGACAAAAAGTCCCTGCAAGACTGAATATATATATATGTGGAACTAGGAACTTTCTAATTCCAAAATTATCTCAACTCTAACTGTCAGTAAGAGAAAGGAAAGGCAACAAATAGGATAGACTGACTGCGGTCTGCCTGCGGTTATGGAACCCTGACCTGTTCATTGGACGTGCCACCCTGTCCCAGACCTGCTGTTTTCACCTCACTCTCGCTCTATTGCACTGAAAAACCAAGTGACATTCACTGCTGATGTATTTACCTGTTGCAACCTCCACAACTACTTTTATTATTATTTGACCCTGCTGGTCATCTATGAACATTTGAACATCTTGTAGAAAGAACTGGCCTTAATGGCCATGAATTGTTATAATCTCCACCCGGCACAACCAGAAGAGGACTGGCCACCCCTCAGAGCCTGGTTCCTCTCTAGGTTTCTTCCTAGGTTTTGCCTTTCTAGGGAGTTTTTCCTAGCCACCGTGCTTCTACATCTGCATTGCTTGCTGTTTGGGGTTTTAGGCTGGGTTTCTGTATAGCACTTTGTGACATCGGCTGATGTAAAAAGCGCTTTATAAATAAATTTTGATTGATTGATTGATTGACTAGTGGCCAGTCATAATGGCCATGATTTCATTGCCTTTAGAAAATGATTAACCACACAGGCTACTTTCCAGTGAGAACTGCAAGCTGACAATTGCTTTTATAATTGCTTTTATAATTCATCACAAGTGGCCACATAAACATTCACATCGGATAATTGTTTTTGGCACCACTACTATTTGAAGCCGGCGCTCAAGCCATTTGCGAGCCCCAGTTAAAGGTGGGGGAGCCCCAGTTAGAGGTGGGGGAGCCCCAGTTAGAGGTGGGGGAGCCCCAGTTAGAGGTGGGGGAGCCCCAGTTAGAGGTGGGGGATCCCAGTTAGAGGTGGGGGAGCCCCAGTTAGAGGTGGGGGAGCCCCAGTTAAAGGTGGGGGAGCCCCAGTTAGAGGTGGGGGAGCCCCAGTTAGAGGTGGGGGAGCCCCAGTTAGAGGTGGGGGATCCCAGTTAGAGCACATCTAAAACGGCAATACGACCATTATGAAATAATTTGCTGGAATAAAATAATATTTTCATCATGAATTTGTCTTTCTGACCTCTTTCTGCCCGTAGCATAAAACATTCAGGCTGCGCCACACAGTTCTCTGTCGGGGCTCCCGCGGTAATGCAGGGCTCTAAGTGGAGACACCTTAACAGCTGGCTTCCAGCACGGTTTAATTCACTCCACATTTAGTCACCTGGCTCAGGGTCTCGCAGCTTAGGACTGTTTTCCCTCTATCACCCTTCTTCACCCTTCTTCCCGCTTCTTCACTCTTCTTCACTCTTCTTCATTCTTCTTCACCCTTCTTCACCCTTCTTCACCCTTCTTCACCCTTCTTCATTCTTCTTCACTCTTCTTCACTCTTCTTCACCCTTCTTCACCCTACTTCACTCTTCTTCACTATTCTTCACCCTTCTTCCCTCTTCTTCACCCTGCTTCACCCTTCTTCACCCTTCTTCACTCTTCTTCACCCTTCTTCACCCTTCTTCACTCTTCTCCACTCTTCTTCACCCTTCTTCACCCTTCTTCACCCTTCTTCACCCTTCTTCCATCTTCTTCCCTCTTCTTCACTCTTCTTCTTCCCCAGAGAGACTAAAATGAAACAAATATCTGAAGTACAAATCTTAGATAATGACTGAAAAGGATCCATTATTAAATGAAGGCTGGCATTTGAAAGTTGTGTTTCTAAGGCAACCTAGTTTGCAAGGGAAAATAATTGTGTAAGATAATGGAGGATGAGAATCGGTTCAGAGGTTGCAGGTTGTACAACAACGTGATCTAAGGTTTTATGAAAACCTTTGAAACTTGAATCTGTTTGTCTCCTTCCTTCCTCTATGTTTTAACTATGAACCGAAATGTATACATTTTGACTGTGTAAGGAAAAACATGTAATGTTCTTGGCATATTCATCACTAAAGGGGATTTAATTCTAAAACCTACATGTTCTGAATGACGGGCCACAGATGAGGTCAAGTTATTAGTAAATTATTGATCTATCGATGACAATAGTATTAGAGAGAGGGTTTAGGCAGAACACATCTTGGAACAAAGTAATCCACATATTAGGCTATAGATTTCTCGGGGACGGAGCATCTCCTTGGCGCTGCTGTGATGGTCCGAAGTTTAGTGCGAGGAGAGCCTTGACCTTGTGAAAGGACTTCTGTGAGGATAAGGCCCATAAGATAGATCACAAACTATACCTTTATACACAAACTGAAACACATCAAGCGTACATGTATGGTAGTACGCACACACACACACACACACACACACACACACACACACACACACAGTAGTCTTTAATAGGCGAGGGAGAGGAGACAAGCCTCGTATCCCCTAAGCTCTAATTCCACAAGAAGTGGGTCAGCTCATGAGGAATTTAATTTGAACAGATGCCAATTAATACCCATTATGCCTGCTCTTTCAGGAGGCTGCTGAATGATCTTCATCTCATGTTCTTGGAGCCGTCTTACATGATATAGTCCTCTGATTTCTCCACTGTGCTGATTGATTCAATAGTGCTATAAAGTGAGGTAGAAAATGGCATTATCTCAACCAGCTTCACCTGGAATGCTTTTCCATCAGTCTTATTTATATATATATATACGTAACTATTATCATTATTTCTTTACATCACTCCATGCCTTGGTAATTGCCACAAGAACATGTAAGGCAGTAAGTAACACATTGGCCATTAGTGATGGGGCAAAAACCTACACAGTTACATATCGTATATTATTTTTAACGTTATATCATATAATTTTCACAAATATCACAACATTATATTTGCGCTTGTTGGCTGAACCTGCACAACCTCCAGTATTATTCCTTCTATTTTGTTCTCCATCTTCTTTTTAAACAGGGAGACAATTTGTTTCAGCACTTTTATTTCCATGCCTCTCTCTGGTCCCATTGCAGACATATGGTGAGCAATATGTAAATAAAAGCAGCTGGGCGTGTACTCGAGCGGTTTGCGTTCAGCCCATAGCACCGAAACAGCTCTGGTCGGACTCACAAATGACCTGCTGATGGCGGCTGACACTGCCTCACCATCACTCCTCATTCTACTGGATTTGTCTGCAGCTTTTGACACAATTGACCACAATATCCTCCTTCAGCGCCTCCAGCACACCATCAGACTCTCTGACTCTGCCTTGAGCTGGTTCCAGTCCTACCTGTCTGGAAGAACAGAGTATGTCTCTTTGGGAGGTGCAAAGTCTCGGACACACACAATCACCTGTGGTGTCCCTCAGGGGTCGGTTCTCAGCCCCACTCTGTTCATCCTCTACACTCTTCCCCTCGGGCAAATCATCGACCAGCATGGAATATAATTTCATTGCTATGCCGATGACAACCAGCTATATATAAAAACTGACCTTCCCTCATCTGCAGTCACACTGTCATCATCATCATCATCATCACTACTGTCATCACAATCATCAATGAGCTCCTGCCTTGAGGAGATAAAGGCATGGATGAAAGCAAACTTCCTACAGCTAAATAGCAGCAAAATAGAAGCTATTTTAGTTGGCACACCACATCAGGTCCAGTCATCCCCCATAACCCAAATCACCTTCTCTGGTCAAAATATACCTCTATCATCGACAGTCACCAACCTCTGTGTAAGATTTGATGCTCACCTCACATTCGACACCCACATTAAACATCTGTGTAAGACCTCCTTCTACCACCTCTGGAACATTGCCAAACTCCGCCCCACGCTTTGTCTGTCAGATGCTGAAAAACCATGCCTTTGTCTCCTCAAGGCTGGACTACTGCAACGCTCTCCTCATTGAGACTCCTAGAAAGAGCCTTCAAAAACTTCAATACATCCAGAACAGCGCCACTAGGATCCTAATGAAGATACGGAAATACGACCATATCACACCCATCCTTCACTCACTCCACTGGCTCCCTGTCTCATACAGGATCGACTACAAAATCTCCCTTCTCACCCATCAGTGCATCCACAGAAACGCCCCTTCCTACCTGAATGGATTAATTACACCACAAACCTCTTCACGCAACCTCCGCTCTGGAAACAATGCCCTTCTTCACCACCCCAGAACCAAGCTCCATACCATGGGGGATCGGGACTTCTGCTCAGCCGCTCCGTGCCTGTGGAACTCCCTCCCAGACCATCTAAAGAAAAGCCTAAAAACCTTTCTTTTTCAGAAAGCATTTTGTAATTATGTTCTGTTTTAATCTTGATTCATTATGTAGCACTTTGAGATTGTTTTTAATAATGAATAATAATATTATTATTATTATTATGGAACATCGAATCACAATAAAATCACAGTGTCACAAATAGAATTGTCAGAATCGTGATAACATTGTATCATGAGCTTCCTGGCAAGTCCCAGCCCTACTGACCACATGTCCTTATAAAAGCACACACTCCACAATTCCTTGACTCCGCAACTGTTTTGAAGGAGATGGTCCCTTCCCTTTGACCTTCTCCTCCAAATCGTTTTGAGGAGGCTAGGAAAGAGGATGTGATGAATCCAGGAAAGATGAATTGAGAAAAAGCCACTTACTTGAGGGTGAACTGCTCCACGGTGGAGTTGGGCACCAGGTAGAGGAAGATGTTGAGGGTCTCTCCCGGCTTCAGCGGCTTCTCCGGCAACCTCAGGAACATGTTCTTATCCAGCTGCTTGTCCACCACCAGCTGCTTCTGGC
Source organism: Thymallus thymallus (assembly GCA_023634145.1). Lineage (NCBI taxonomy): Eukaryota > Metazoa > Chordata > Actinopteri > Salmoniformes > Salmonidae > Thymallus > Thymallus thymallus. The sequence goes on along the minus strand of CM042390.1, from coordinate 783,030 downwards.
TGGACTGGTACAGGCTGATGCTACCAATGCGGAGGAGGGGGTGCTGAGAGGGAGGCTCGCCCCGTGATCCTCCTCTGCGGCCCGAGCTCTCGCCGCACTCCCCTCCACTGTCTGGGTCGTGGAGGGTGTAGTAGAGCTCGGCCTGGAGGGACTCCCCGCTCAGCTCCAGGACCAGGCTGTCGCCGGAGCCTTTCCTCCGGCCCAGGGGGGCCACATTGGTGTTGAACCAGGTGGGGGGCAACTCCAGCTGGGCCAAGCACTGGGCCAGGTTCCCCCGGAGGCGGCACGACGTCTTGATCTCGCGCACGTCCCGGAAGCCATGGAGCCTCACGCAAGGCAGCTTGTCTTGGACCTTGAAGTCATCCCAGTCGCGACCGGCGATATAGAAGAGCACCTGGACCACGGGGTTGCTAGAGAACACCCTCGACTGGACGATGAAGGCCCGGACCTTCCAGTTGACCGTCAGCCACCCGGGGATGTCCAGAGGGCTGGAGGGCTGGAGGAGGTCCTTGGACAGGCTCTGGTCCTGGGTGAACGGGCCGAAGGTTATGTTGACGGAGGGAAGCTCCTTGGTCTGGAAGACCACAAAGCTCTCGGAACGCTGGAGAGGGTGTCCGTTGGCGGGGCTACCGCTGCTTTGGCCCGATGACCTGGTCTCTCGCAAGAAGTAGGCCAGCTGGGCATTGGAAAGCTTGAAGTTGGTGGGAAGGTAGACGTCCGGATGGGTGGGGGTGACTGCTGAAGAGCTCAGGAGAGCATCTGAGCTAGTCGGGGATACTTTACCTGCTGAACACAGAAAGAGAGACAGAACGAGAGAGTAAAAAGTAAGAATCTTTACAATGCAACATGTATTTTCCCTTTTTGCAAATGTCACCTGCTCTTTACATGCAACTGCCACAGATAACACTCATTATCTGATAAAGAGGCAGTATGTGTTGAGTGGCCTGCAGGCAGGTTGTCCAATGAAACGGTTTGGACAAGTTAACAAGCTGCAGGACACTGATCTTTATCGTACCTGCTGTTCACAAGATAAAGAGCTCGACACCACACGCTTAATCGATTGTTCCTCAAGTTCAATAACACACCAATAGTCAGTCTTAAAATCGATCGAGAAGCTAATGAATGGACAAAACGCACAAGCATTCAAAACAACAAGATATTTGACAAGGACAAAATGTAAAAGGGAAATAGGGAGATACTTTAGAACAAAATAAAGTGGGAACAAACACTCAAACGCGTTATCTAAGGACAAACTTTGGGAAAAGAGAACAAATTAAAACATACCATCGAGCTATAAAATACAATTTGCTCAGACATAAAGAAACAGCATTGATGTGACATACTTATCAATAGTACCAAGAACAGGAGATAAACGTGCCAAAGCCTTTCCAGACAGACCAAATCAAAGATTAAAAGTCCCATATTCCAAATCGCCTGGCATTGAAAGTGTATGTCGTCGAATAGCCCTTCAAAATAGTATATCCAATAATCAGTAGAGAGTTAACAGATTGCCTGTAAAAAAAATAAAAATAAGCTTAACAGACAAATCTCCTCAGATATTCGCAGTACTAGAACAGATTCCTGGTGGTTCACTTGCTTGCACTGCAGCGCACAGCTGTGGGGGATCTACAGAGGTTCTTGAACTTCTACTTATATTCCCTTTGGTGCAGTCGTGGTCCACAGCAAAGACCCACATAAGCTCTTTGAATCCAGCCCACACCTGCAGCTTCACTCTGGCAGCAGTCCCTGATAGACCAAACCCCTCCAAGCCTGGGTTTAATGCTGTAGACAAAGCCTTGACACCGCCCTGTCTCGCCACACCTAGTCTCAGTCAATCAACATTTTAGCTCCCAGGCATCACTGCCTTAAACAACACACACACACACACACTCTGGAAAAATAAAATGCTGTTCAGCTTGATTCATCCTCTCCCACTGGACATGTTCAGGAGGCTTTCGTGTTTGTGTGAGCCAGAGTGTGTAGAATGAGTGTCTATGTGTGTTGGAGGGGAGGGGTGGGTTGGGAAAGGGGGAGGGATGTATTCAGGAGAGAGAGAGAGTGGGGGGGAGAGAGAGTGGGAGTGGGAGAGAGTGGGGGGGGGAGTGGGGGGGAGAGAGAGAGAGAGAGAGAGAGAGGGGGGGGGAGAAAGAGAGAGAGAGAGTGGGGGGAGAGAGAGAGAGTGGGAGAGAGAGAGAGAGAGTGGGGGGGAGAGAGAGAGAGAGAGTGGGGGAGATCAGTTAAAGATCATAGATGAATTAGTTCTGCCTTCCCCCTCTTCTTCTGCCACGGCCCCCCGAGAAAGATAATGAGGATGCCTGGGGAGGATGGGGGATGGGGGATTGACCACTTCTACCCCCAAGTGCCTGGAATTCCTACAATAAAAGAGAAAGGAAATCTTGGATGTGTGTGTGTGGGCCAGACCTACGCTCAGCATCACTCTCAACAGGGACCTGTTGTTCATTCCACCAGGAACCGTTTCACTTATTTCCACATCAAGTAATAATTCTCATCTCGTAAGGAAATAGATGTTCTTGTCAGTCATGTACCCGATTTTCCACAAGGCTACGGCTGATTCCGTGTATCTGCATGAGTAGCCTCTGCCGAGTTCCCAACAACCGGATGTTCCGTGTATCTGCATGAGTAGCCTCTGCCGAGTTCCCAACAACCGGATGTTCCGTGTATCTGCATGAGTAGCCTCTGCCGAGTTCCCAACAACCGGATGTTCCGTGTATCTGCATGAGGAGCCTCTGCCGAGTTCCCAACAACCGGATGTTCCGTGTATCTGCATGAGGAGCCTCTGCCGAGTTCCCAACAACCGGATGTTCCATGTATCTGCATGACGAGCCTCTGTCGAGTTCCCAACAACCGGATGTTCCGTATATCTGCATGAGGAGCCTCTGCCAAGTTCCCAACAACCGGATGTTCTGGTTTTCAGGGGAAACGGAAAGAGAGACCACGACTTTGGGACGTTAACAAGGCGACACTCCATCTTAACTCCTCCACATTTACTGGACTGGTGGAACAGTTTTTCTTCTCATCAAGAACATTATGTAGAGGGTCTAGTTTCAGGCATTTCTCCTGCTACATTAGGTTACCGCTTGGGGAACATGAGTGCATTTCTGCCGAGTGAACCATATGGTGCAGTGTGGTTCCACTCTGACCGTCTGAGGGCCAGGCAATGAAGTACCTCTTAAGGGGTCTGACATGATACTCAGCTCCGCAGAGCAGCGGCGTTCCATTAAGAGACCACATTACCTGCCTGAGTGTCTCTCCATCGCTTTCTAAACACGCGTAATGCACACAACTGATTACTCTTGTATAGTTCCCCTCCCTCCTTCTGTGTACTCCAGCCCAAAGCACGCTATGGTCTGATTGAGGGGGCATGATTTACAGCCCACAATGCACTGGGGTGCTCCTCCTCTCACTTTTTCTTTGCTGCTGTATCAAAGTTGGGTCGGAGCGGGTGGGGGCGCAGATGGGCCTTCCAACAGGAAACCTGATAAGCCCCTCTCCTCCATTTGGCTTCGTATTAGACATAAGGGCCAAACTGAGTGGCTTCTTTTCTGCTGCATGCTCTGTTACATGATACCCATCTGTTAGGTGGGGGATATCAATGCGTAGCGAGCATTACCTCAGGGCTCTTTCCGTCTATCAGATCGCTTTCTCTGATGGGGATTAATGAAAATGTCTGCCCACAATTGGATGTTGAGGTTGGGGCTATTTCAATCCATTTAGAGCCAATGCACAGTTTACGCAACACAACGACTCGGTGCGCAACGCAGTACGTTAATATCATTTTTTGTCACAAAATGGGTGGTTCCTTGTAGTACGTTGTTGCCTGACAACTTATTTAATGGACCATATTATTCCTTCCACCACGGTGGTGTTTTACCACCAACATTTATTTTGTTCCTTTCTTTTTGGCATAAAGTTGTTTCACAAAAATAATTAACTCTACATCGATCAATTTAAAAGTAAGCAGTGTTGCTATAAATCTGAAAACAAGTGATGAAAGTATAATTGGTTTCCCAAAAGCTTTAAAAAAAAAAAAAAAACATAGTTACTAAAGTTGCACTTGAAAACGCTCATTATTTACCGATTGTGAAACGATGGTGCCGATGAACATGGCCCGCCTTGTTTCAGGCTTCTAGGCAACTTTGCAGTATTTACAGTACCAGTCAAAAGTTTGGACACCTACTCATTCAAGGATTTGTCTTTATTTTTACTATTTTCTATACTGTAGAATAATAGTGAAGACATCTAAACTATGAATTAACACATATGGAATCATGAAGTAACCAATTTAAAAAATAAAAAATCTAAATCTATTTTATATTCTTCAAAGTAGCCACCCTTCGCCTTGATGACAGCATTGCACACTCTTGGCATTCTCTCAACCAGCTTCACCTGGAATGCTTTTCCAACAGTGTTGTTGGCTGCTTTTCCTTCACTCTGCGGTCCAACTCATCCCAATCCATCTCAATTGGGTTGAGGTCGGGTGATTGTGGACGCCAGGTCATCTGATGCAGCACTCCATCACTCTCCTTCTTGGTCAAATACCCCTTACACAGCCTGGAGGTGTGTTGGGTCATTGTCCTGTTGAAAAACAAATGATAGTCCCAATAAGCGCAAATCAGATGGGATGGCGTATCTCTGCAGAATGCTGTGGTAGCCATGCTGGTTAAGTGTGCCTTGAATTCTAAATAAATCACTGACAGTGTCACCCGCAAAGCACCCCCCACACCACCTCCTCCATGCTTCACGGTGAGAACCACACATGCGGAGATCATCCATTCACCTACTCTGCGTCTCACAAAAACACAGCGCTCATCAGACCAAAAGGACAGATTTCCACCAGTCTAATGTCCATTGCTCGTGTTTCTTGGCCCAATCAAGTCTCTTCTTCTTATTGGTGTCCTTTAGTAGTGGTTTCTTTGCAGCAATTCAACCATGAAGGCCTGATTCACACAGTCTCCTCTGAACAGTTGATGTTGAGATTTGTCTGTTACTTGAACTCTGTGAAGCATTTATTTGGGCTGCAATTTCTGAGGTTGGTAACTCTAATGAACTTATCCTCTGCAGCAGAGGTAACTCTGGGTCTTCCGTTCCTGTGGCGGTCCTCATGAGAGCCAGTTTCATCATAGCGCTTGATAGTTTTTGCGACTGCACTTGAAGAAACTTTCAAAGTTCTTGAACTGTTCCGTATTGACTGACCTTCATGTCTTAAAGTAATGATGGACTGTCGTTTCTCTTTGCTTATTTGAGCTGTTCTTGCCATAATATGGACTTGGTCTTTTACCAAATAGGGATATCTTCTGTATACCAGCCCTACCTTGTCACAACACAACTGGATTGCTCAAACGCATTAAGTTAACACACAACTTTTAACAAGGCACACCTGTTAATTGAAATGCATTCCAGGTGACTACCTCATGAAGCTGGTTGAGAGAATGCCAAGAGTGTGCAAAGCTGTCATCAAGGCAAAGTGTTAATTCATAGTTTTTATATCTTCACTATTATTTTACAATGTAGAAAATAGTACAAATAAAGGAAAAACCCTTAAATGTAGTAGGTGTGTCCAGACTTTTGACTGTGACTGTACATTTGAGTGAAGTTGCTCACACTCAAGATGCACCAACAAAATAAGAAAAGTCGAATGACTATGTAATGCAACTGAGCTCAATCAGGTAACATATTGCAAAAATTCCAGGTGAAACCGAGATACTACTACACTGACTGTTTTAAACCTCATGGGCATATCTTGAGATTACCATGGCCAACCCTGAGGGAGTGCTTCATACCATCCGTCAGGTACATTGTACACACAGGTCCAACGAAGAAAAACTTAGCTAGCTAGCAATTGACCTTTTTTGGGAGCATCTGAAGACCTAACGTGGTGAGTGATGAACATAAATTTCTCCGGCCCCTACTGTAGTCATGACGCCTATGCTGTCAAATCCTCCAAAATGACATTTCTAGATTGACCAGCTGTTTTCAGCAACTGATATTTTTTTATTTGGTTGTCATATTGGCAGGTTTGCTAGCAACAAACTACTGTATTAGCTAGCTTCTAGCCTAGTGTTTGATATGCAATGTGATCTCCACGAAATGAACAGTGTCGACGAGTGTCCTGATAAGAAGGCACCATGCCAGGCAGAATAATCAGTTCATTGTTATGGATGTATCCAAATTAATGTCAACAGAAACAGCTTAAACAAATGCAAATGCATCTACTTTGCTGTTATTCTGGCTGCAGATCTCGTGACTGTGTTCGCCGTAGCTAGTTGGCTAGCTAGCAAGCAAGGGATAAGAATGTTATCGGAACATATAGAATTAAAAATATAGAATTAATCGAACGACTTTCATAGTCTCTAGCAACCAGAAGATTATAAAGTATGAATTTGCTTATAACACATTATTATTTATTTTACAGGTAAATGTGTGCTTTAGTATTGCTTTCTGTGGTAACTGTGGTATAATTGGGCTGAACACCTCCGTTCTGTACATTACCTTGGAAATAGTTAATTTTTCCAAGGTAATGTACAGAACCGAGGTGTTCAGCCCAATTATACCACAGTTATCCCTTACATCACTCATTTCAGGGGGTTTATTAAATGACAAAAAGTGATTCAATGTAGACGTCAGTGAAACCTTTCAGAGGGCTAGAATGCCGTACAGCTGGAGCCTTTTGATCTTGCTACTTTATGCTAATCAATCGTTCATTGGCCCCAACTCAGACAGTCTGCTGCATTAGTGGATTGGAGTTACCATGACAAACAACGGTTGCAATTGAGTTGATTTTCATAAAAAAAACTGGGCATTTGCTTTGAGGCCTCTGGAGTCTCATGTTTGGGTACTAGGCCACATAAAAACGTCTCAGCACAGTGTCTATAAAACAAAACCCACAGCAAATATGTCATTAGTGCTGTAATGTCTGTGTTATATCAATACAAACACAGAGACATCATTTCCCAGCAAACACTTGGTGGCACCCCTAACCTCCCATCACAGCTCCATTGCCTCCAAATGATTTGTTTACCCGTTGCAGGTGGCATGTTGGAGAGAAGGCTGCTGGCATTTTTTTTCTTTCGGGTTACATTTTCTGCCTGCACATTCAGTTGGTGAAGTGGGCTGTATCACTGTACAGCTGTTATTTGGTGGCACTTTATTACCAGTTCCCTTGTTTACGTGTCTTCCTTTCACAGGCTGCGTCCCAAATGGCACCCTATTCCCTACATAGTACAATACTTTTGACCTGGGCCCAAAAAAGTGCACAATGTAGGGAATAGGGTGCCATTTGGGACGCAGCCACAGACTGGCTTTGGGTCATTATTTAAGCAATAAGTCACAAGAGCCATTGCTGTATGATGAATACAGTAACAGGTAAATGGCGCCTGAGCGCCAGTCAACCCATTTGCCTGTGACTATATTCATGATACAGCACTGTCTCGTGTGCCTTATTGCGCTTATAAAACTGTTACCAACTAACAATCAATTTAATGTTTTCATTAAAACCTTATTTTGATACGCAAATTCTTAAAATGTCATTATTTTGGCCATGTTGCTACAGACCTGACCCAGTCGTTAATTATTGAAGTGATAATGCCCAAGAAGCCTGTGTCCAAACACCGTCTTCGAAGGCATTATCATTTTTATACAAAAGGTTACCAACATATTAAAATAATGATTTACATATTTTCATTAAAAACATCATTCTGATTAATTTATTCATAATATTTCATCCTTCCACAAGATATAGTCCCGACACAAACCTAGGGTTGCTACCTGAGCCGGCTGGTTGTTTGTTCAATCGGTTCGGTTGCCAGAGACGTGACCCAGTCGTTCAGTCTTTTTGTTCGGTATCTATGGTCGTTCGTTCTAAATGATCCATTGCCATACTGGCTGGCAACGTTCTTATCCCTTGCTTGCTAGCTAGCCAACTACGGCTAACTTAGTCACGTCAAAAACTGCAGCCAGAATAACAACAAAGTATTTTCATTTGTTTAAGCTGTTTTCTAGTGACATTTATTTGTATTCATCCATAACAATGAGCTGATGAGGCGTGATTTCACCTGGCATAGAACATGTGCTCCCTGGTCAGGACTCTGTTGTTCAGAGGAGCTAGCCAACAACACAGCTAACACTATCACTTCTAACTGAAGCTGGAAATAATGTGCTAGTTGAGATAAATACAAGAGATTATTATTCAGACAGCAACAAGTGATAATTTTCAGATGGAACTATTAGCAGGGATAGTGTGCCTGTGACGGCCAATACAGCACAGCTTGGAACCCTGCTTGTCCAATCAGCATCCAGGATCTAAACAACCAGTTTTATAATGCTCTTTTTGCCTTGCCTTCCAGGCTCCACAAAGCCTTATGTAAATGAGGGAGGTGGCACAGACACACCCCCAGACACACCCACAGACACACCCCCTCACAACCTCCTGGAAGGGAGCATGAATAAGGCATTGGATGGTTTGGAGCCTAGCTAGGAATTCACACATACCAGTGAAAATACCTGGATTACTACACCGTATGCACCTATGAAATAGGCCAACACTGTACAGGGAACATGCTATATAAGCATATTCTAGCGTAATAATTAATGATGTTAGAAATATGAGTTATACTATTTTAATCTGTGTTTAAGTAACAATGCTGGTTTCCTGATGCCATGAAAAGGCTACAGTGTCACATATGAAGCCCAATCAGTGAAAATATAGACCGAGTTATGAGCAGAGTGACGCAGGTTAAAATATGCAGAGACATGACATGGCAGGGAAGTGAGTAAAGGCCTCTTCAAGGACACGGGAGGGAAAGGCTGCTTGAGCGTTTAAAACGAACGGCAGCGTTTAAAGTGAACGATAGCGTTCTCGTCGGATCTATCCTAAGTATCTTAGGCTGCTTTTAAAATGTTTACATTGCACAGAAAATCGAACTTATAAGGTTTTAAGGTTGAAATAAACGCTCTAAACAATTCATATACCTCAGTCAATCACTACATAGAAATATTTTACAACTTCAAATAAATCCAGCTGATGTCAAAGTAAGAGAGCATAGCAAATGTTAGTAGTCTGTGCTTGCTACTCAAGATTCTAATGTTCTAAAGATTACTTCAAAATCACATTTCACAGAGATAATGATACTGCAATGTGTGAAGCTGTTGAATATTCACAAGTCATAAAAAGTATCAAATTATCATCCAAAATTGCTAAGCAAATAGGCAGCTATAAAACAAACTGCATTATCATTTTGATTAATGTTGAACGCAACACACAGCGTAGATTAAATTCCTGTTGAAAGACAATTTAGCATTTGATTTAGCATCTATTTTTTCCCCATACCTGAGAATTGTCTATTTTAATCGATGCCAGAAAGGTACTGTATATATATATATATATTGCCAGTCAATTTACAAGACTTAAAAGTAAGAGGTAAAATGTCATAGTGACTTGTTCATGTTTTAACAATCAAAATATGTGTTGTCTTACATGTTTGTTTGAATTTTAGCTAGCTAGCTACCAGCTAAACAAAGCTTGTTATTGCCTCGTCATTGCTTGCGTTATTCAAAATGACATACTGTTAATTGACAACACCTAATTCAAACACATTTTAAACTAATTTGGTGCATTTCAGAGTTGTGTGTGTTGACAATCACATCACAAACAAAGGGAATAGGGGCAAGTAAGAAGATTATAGCTTGAGAAGATTCATGTATTCCTAATCACCATCAGTCATTGAAGAAAACAGCAATATAATACCATTAGAATGAGATTTATATTTTAAACCCCAATGCTGACACCAATTGCTTTTTACATTCAGCTATTGGGCACATTCAGGGCAGACCTGTAGATATTCACAGTCTCAAAATACAGAATAGAACCAGAACAGAGCTGGTTAAGTACAGGAACTGGAGAAATAGTGAGGCTTTCAGGGAGGCAGATGACATGCCTGTCTGTTTCTCCCAGACCTAATGCATATCAAATACCTACAGTATGTGCACAATAATAGTGTAATTGTAAGAATTGGAAACAGAATACAGGTTTAGTAGAGGAGAGAGAAGCTTTATGCTTGTAGTCAAATGCTTTCTTCGTTTTTTTTACTGTTTCCATCAGCGCTAATAGTCATTGCTTTACATGTAAATGAGATGTTGTAAATGAGAACTTGTTCTCAACTGGCCTACCTGGTTAAATAAAGGTGAAATAAACATACACACATTATACAGTGCATTCGGAAAGTATTCAGACCCCTTGACTTTTTCCACATTTTATTACGTTACAGCCTTATTCTAAAATGGATTTATTTGTTATTTTTTCCTCATCAATCTACACACAAAACCCCATGATGATGAAGCAAAAACAGGTTTTTAGAAATGTTTACAAATCTATTATAAATAAAAAAAACGGAGATATCACATTTACATAAGTATTCAGACCCTTAATCAGTACTTTGTTGAAGCACCTTTGGCAGCGATTACAGCCTTGAGTCTTTTTGGGTATGATGCTACAAGCTTGGCACACCTGTATTTGGGGAGTTTCTGGATGGGGAGCATCACTGTACAGCTATTTTCAGGTTTCTCCAGAGATGTTCGATCGGGTTCAAGGCCGGGCTCTGGCTGGGCCACTCAAGGACATTCAGAGACTTGTCCCGAAGCCACTCCTGTGTTGTCTTGGCTGTGTGCTTAGGGTTGTTGTCCTGTTGGAAGGTGAACCCTCACCCCAGTCTGAGGTTCTGAGGTATTCATCAAGGATCTCTGTACTTTGCTCCGTTCATCTTTCCCTTGATCCTGACTAGTCTCCCAGTCCCTGCCGCTGAAAAACATCCGCACAGCATGATGCTTCCAACCCCATGCTTCACCGTAGAGATGGTGCCAGGTTTCCTCCAGACACTTGGCATTTAGGCGAAATCGTTTTTTGGTTTCATCAGACCAGAGAATCTTGTTTCTCATGGTCTGAGAGTCTTTAGGTGTCTCTTGGCAAACTCCAAGTAGGCTGTCATGTGCCTTTTACTGAGGACTTGCTTCCGTCTGGCCACTCTACCATAAAGACCTGATTGGTGGAGTGCTGCAGAGAAGGTTGTCCTTCTGGAAGGTTCTCCCATGTCCACAGAGGAACTCTGGAGCTCTGTCAGAGTGACCATCTCCACCGATTGCTCAATTTGGCCAAGCAGCTTTCTTCCATTTAAGAATGATGGAGGCCACTGTGTTATTGGGGACCTTCAATGCTGCAGAAATGTTTTGGTACCCTTCCCCAGATCTGTACCTCGACACAATCCTGTCTCGGACCTCTATGGACAATTCCTTCGACCCCATGGCTTGGATTTTGCTCTGATGCACTGTCAACTGTAGGACCTTATATAGACAGGTGTGTCTTCACAGGAGAGCCATTTGAACGTAAACCTTTTTTTTTTATTATTATTAAGATGCGTTTTTTGGCAGAAATGGAACAAGTGAACTTTCATGTGCCTTAATAACACACTTGTATGTCATCTGTAAATACAAATTTGCTAAATTACGAGCCTAGATGGTTTAGCCACACAAAAAGACAGTAACCTTTCAGCTCGCTATGATTACCTGAGATAATGAGTGGGCTGGACATGCCAAGAGATTAGTTCGAATTGGTCTGCCATATAGCACACTTCTGTCTATTTGAGCTGGTCATTATGTGTAGGTAATCCTATCTAACGTTAAAAAATATATATTGCGTATTAAAACTGCATAAGTGTTGCTCTCCACTTGCTGGAGGACGGAGTTTTGAAATCAGTGGAATTACAGTATGATAGCTAAAGAGATGGAGAAAACACCTGTCTCTAGATTACATCTTCAAACTAAGGGCAACAATGGCATCCGTGACAGGGAGAAGTGGGCATCCGTGACAGGGAGAAGTGGGCATCCGTGACAGGGAGAAGTGGGCATCCGTGACAGGGAGAAGTGGGCATCTGTGACAGGGAGAAGTGGGCATCCGTGACAGGGAGAAGTGGGCATCTGTGACAGGGAGAAGTGGGCATCTGTGACAGGGAGAAGTGGGCATCTGTGACAGGGAGAAGCGTCCATCCATGATGTATACGGGTAAGATTTTCAGATATTACACATACATTTTGACAGAAAGTTGTTTTCATTTCAAGTTAAAGTGTACTGTTAGCTAGCTAGCTAATGTTAGCTGCCTGGCTCGCTAGCTAACGTAATGTGTATGATCTTATTATTCGTATCTAAAATTTACAAACGCTCAACACCCGTTGAATATGGCCGGTGTCAGTAAACAATGGCAAAAAAAGTGTAAATTGTTGCCAGCAGCAGAGTTACAGTCACCAACACTCTGGATAACATAAAAACAGCCTAACCAGCTCTGCTAGGGCCAGTAAAATGGTCAGTTTTCTCATTTGTGTCTGGAAGTAGCTAGCAAGCTAGCCAACGCAGCTTTGGTGCTTGACTGTTGAACGCTCAGATCAACCCTTAAAGAGATGGGTGGGGCTAAAGCTTAAGAGGGTGTGAACAATGCTGAATGGGTGTTGAATTACTTTCCCATTGTTCCTCAAATGCAGTATATGATATAACATTTTTTAGCTCTGTGTCTCTGCTTTATCCAATGTAGAAAACACAATTTCAAATGTTGCTACATAACTCCAAATCAAGGCGGTCGGTCACATATTGTATTGAAACTTTGTCTTAAAGTATCGATTTATAAAAATAAAAACATTTGCATTAATTGACATTAAAATGTATAGAAACAACTTGATCTGTTGCTTAGATACCTTGTACATCTTACAGCAAACAACCGTGGCACAGAAGTTGATAGTAAAATGATATTGTGAGCCAATTAGGATTCCATGACTGAGATGCTTGACTTAGTGTAGGGTATAAAGCGGAGGAAAGATCCAGCATTTGGCCCCAACATGTTGCTTTTGTGTTTCCACCTCTGAGGTCTGTCCCCAAAAATAAATGATGTTATATTATGTTTATATCGGCTTTATTCAATTATAACAAATCAAAACAACATTTTGAATAACTCAATGAAAAGAAACAATGTCAACAGAACAGTAATGGTTTAGTATTGTGATCTAAAACAACCAACCTTGAAATCAGGATCCTTGTTGTCTGATGACCTACATTTCTTCACTTCAAGCTAGAATTGGAAGCTGAAACAATAACAAAGCCATCTCTGTTTGGGTAAAAAGCTGAAGGACGGGCCTGGAGAAATGTAACCACTCTCAAACTCATAAACAGCGCTACGGATACAAGGACTGACCATCTGTGATGTCAACATTGTAGTTGTAACCATGTTTTGAGGCTATACGGTGTTTGATGACCTTTAGGATGTTTCCAAACATTGGAGTAAAACAAGCTTGTATTTGGGGTTCTGATGGGGTACGACAGCTGAACTAAGCTCATGAGGCATTTAGAAGCTATATTCTTCAACAATCAATTAGTATATATCATTCATTTATCATTCCGACTGGAGATTCTTGCTTTAATTGACTCAAGAGGTGCTGGTCTACGCTCTCAAGACACACTCGGCACACACACACACACACACTCGGCACACACACACACACACACACGGCACACACACACACACACACACATTCTTGTTTTTGTCACTTTTGGACACCACAAGTTTTTTGCCCACTTGTGAGGCCCTATATGTATTCCTATTTCCAGATGTCGTATACCTCCAAAAAAAATTGAGCAAGATCAAAAATAATTTTTAAACACAATCATTTCTGAAAATTACCAATATAAAGACATTTTGTTCCAGACCTGTTTTATCATCACTTGTTGGTACCAGTTTCAGGTTTTCATCAGTCGTAAAGCCCACATTTACACACTTCTTGAGTCATCACTTGTTGGTACCAGTTTCAGGTTTTCATCAGTCGTAAAGCCCACATTTACACACTTCTTGAGTCATCACTTGTTGGTACCAGTTTCAGGTTTTCATCAGTCGTAAAGCCCACATTTACACACTTCTTGAGTCATCACTTGTTGGTACCAGTTTCAGGTTTTCATCAGTCGTAAAGCCCACATTTACACACTTCTTGAGTCATCACTTGTTGGTACCAGTTTCAGGTTTTCATCAGTCGTAAAGCCCACATTTACACACTTCTTATTTCATCACTTGTTGGTACCAGTTTCCATCAGTCCTAAAGCCCACCTTTAAACACTTCTTATTTTTATCCCTTAGACGAGACTGACAACGTAAGTCACATAAAAATGAATGCATTAACAGTTTATTAGCAATACCCCTCAATTTAAGACCAACAATGTCATTCTGATTCATCAGGACAAATCAAACAAGATTTGTCAAAAAGAACAACTCCCTCCGAACACTTTGTTCTTTGGCTCAATATGCGGTTAGTCATGCTGCAACCACTGCCAACAGCAGCCACCTATGGTTTTACATCTCAAATATTGACAGGCAAAGAAGAACAGAAGAGGCCATCCATATGTTGAACACCTACACAAAGAGTCTGTTGTTATTGTAATGTATTTGTATGAATATCTACCCTGATATGTGACCCAACACTCCATACTGTACTATACATTATGCAATACGTTATTGGGTCACACATGGGAAAAATTAAAAATAACAATGCAGAGTTAAGCTAGGCACTGAAAAAAAGATGTAGATTTTTTTGGCATTCCTAATTAAACAGGTAGAAGGGCATTGTTTTGTTAATGCCTCAATTAGCATGAATTAATGTTAGGTAGTTGTTTTTCTGGGTAATTTAAAGATAAAAAATTAACATGAGACAAAAAAAGTAATTTTAAGTTGTCTGAAAATCAACAGGTAGAATGGCACTTTTGGTTAATGCTAATTGAGGCATTTGGTAAACAGATGTGTAAAAGGGAACATACTTGCCATCAAATACATGAACTACATAATTCTCCAACTACATTTCCTACACCTAGCCCAATATGTGACCCAACACTCGGTACTATACATTATGTACTACGTTACTGGGTCACACATGGATTCACATCTTGTGAGTGAGGAAGATCACTTTTTTACCTACTTCTTGATGTTAAACTGAGCTTTAAAGTTATACCCATGGCCAGTGTTGATGTCATTAGCGCTTTTGTAAAAAACAAATTCAAAACCTTTCATGTCTGTTTTGAAAAGTGTATATATATATATATATATATATATATATATATATATATATATATACACATACATACATACATACACATATATATACATACATACACACACATACATACATACGTGGACCTCACAAGATGTGGATGCATGTGACCCAATATCGTAGTATGCACCCTATACTGCTTAGTACATGACGTCCTAGTCCTCTGAGACCTGAGTCTACATACCCGTCTCCCCTTACACACCAGTCTAGTCCTCTGAGACCTGAGTCTACATACCAATCTCCCCCTACACAACAGTCTAGTCCTCTGAGACCTGAGTCTACATACCAATCTCCCCCTACACACCAGTCTAGTCCTCTGAGACCTGAGTCTACATACCAATCTCCCCCTACACACCTGTCTAGTCCTCTGAGACCTGAGTCTACATACCAATCTCCCCCTACACACCTGTCTAGTCCTCTGAGACCTGAGTCTACATACCAATCTCCCCCTACACACCTGTCTAGTCCTCTGAGACCTGAGTCTACATACCAATCTCCCCCTACACACCTGTCTAGTCCTCTGAGACCTGAGTCTACATACCAATCTCCCCCTACACACCTGTCTAGTCCTCTGAGACCTGAGTCTACATACCAATCTCCCCCTACACACCTGTCTAGTCCTCTGAGACCTGAGTCTACATACCAATCTCCCCCTACACACCTGTCTAGTCCTCTGAGACCTGAGTCTACATACCAATCTCCCCCTACACACCTGTCTAGTCCTCTGAGACCTGAGTCTACATACCAGTCTCCCCCTACACACCTGTCTAGTCCTCTGAGACCTGAGTCTACATACCAATCTCCCCCTACACACCTGTCTAGTCCTCTGAGACCTGAGTCTACATACCAATCTCCCCCTACACACCTGTCTAGTCCTCTGAGACCTGAGTCTACATACCAGTCTCCCCCTACACACCTGTCTAGTCCTCCGAGACCTGAGTGCAGAATTCGACACCATTGATCTCGACATTCTACTAGATCGTCTCAGTGTCCTCAGTGGTTTCGAACCTATATTACATGCAGAAAACTATTTGAAAGTGTCAGTACTACAGTAGTGGTAATACTGTACAGTACAACAGTGGTGGTAATACTGTACAGTACGACGCAGAGTGTTGGGTCACATGTGGGGCTAGCCAATATCCAGCCATAACAAGTGTTAAGTAGTGTTATAGAGGTCAAACTACACATTTTTCTTAAGCGCTGTAATGCGATTCTTCAAGTAGAACTTTATAGCTCGCCAATCTCTGTTTTTCAAGGCTTCAGGCTCCAATTTTAAGCAGCGGTCACAGTCGCTTTTCCCCGGAACTTGACATGTTAAAATTAAGTTCTTCATATGTTTCTCCACAGCGTCTATCTCCTCCTTTTGCCAGGGACGTCGCTGAAATGGTTTGCGACCTAAATGGACATAAAATACAGTTGAAGTACTAAAACATGGAACGTTAAACCAAAACTCACATCTATATTATCCTTTCAACATTTGACAGTTCAACTGTTCCCACCTTGTGTTGACTCTATATTGGTGAATATGAACAAATCACTCCTAAAACTTGAAAAGAAAGCCAATACTAATCTGACTACTTTAAAACAGCTTAAATACATAGTACTTTCTACAATAAAGTTGCTTTGGAAAAGCATAAGTTGAGGAGGGTGTTGTTTGTGGAGAATAAAACGTTAGGGTTGTCACTATTGCTGGAGTCTAAATGTTTGAGGTGTACCTGGAGTGAGCAGCCTTAAACCCAGAACGCTTTTTCAGCAGCAGTTTTTTTTATTGTTCGCACCGTTTGACATTCGGGATGTCAAGAATTTAAAAAAAGTTTTAAAATAAATCAACTAAGGAAAAAAGCGTCAGACGTAGTTGTAGATTTTTAAAAATATATATTTTTAGACCGGGCAAACTTTTCAGTTGGTGCAAGTAATATTAAACTTTGGTGAGTTCTTACACGCCGAAAGGTTAACCAATGGCAGATGATTCTATGGTGGCTTTGCAGCAGTAAAAAAAACTGCTTTTTGCAGACTTCAACAAAAAGACAGTTAAAAACAAAATTGCATTGCATAATGCTTTTTACAGCCAGCAAAAATGGCCACTTGTGATCAGGGCCTTAAGGACCTCTTGGTAGACACACATTCGATAGCTCAGAGTTATCATTGCACAGTTGAAAATAATCCGACAGCCACCTCGTACAATCTGACGCTATATGTCTGTTTGTAGTTACTGTTATGCGTACCTCAATGAGGGAGTGTTTAATCTACTCCCCTGTGATAAATTGAGGGCTTGGCATTATTTAGGCAAGAATAAAAAAATATCAACAAAGTTTGAGCATATCTGTCGCAAAACTAAGTCTTTAGAAAACTTGTGGAATTAAGCCTCCGCTTCAATATAGGGAATCGCTACATAATACTGACATTATTGTTAGTAAGTTGCTATTTAGAATACCAGTCAACAATAATGATTGCGTGACCTCACCTGTCTTTTGTGGATTTACATCTGACAAGACCTCACATGGCTTGTCACTGTTCCCACCTTGTGTTGACTTTGGTGTCATTGGTGTATTTACATCTATGAAAAATACATGTTATTACCAACCTCAGTATTCCAAAACAGTGACAATAGCTGATTGTGTATACACATTTCCCATTCTTTATAAACAATCTATCCTTCTGTGCACAATAAGTCATACAACTTTATTACACTTCAACCCAGTTCATGTCAAATTGTTTAAGTCGTTCTTTGGGAACATATACATAAAATATCAAATATTCTGAACTTGTAGGCTTTGTCAATGTGACAGACATGTCGCATATCAAATCGAGACGGTTTCGATTCAACAAAAGGTTCCTGACCTCTGCTGGTTTAAACAGAGCCCTGGATGTGCATGGATTTTTACCACTGTAAACATTAACGTCTATTGATAGCACTTAACAATACTTTGTTACAGCACTTAAGTAGTTTTGGGGAGTATCTGTACTTTACTTGAGTTTTTTTTCTTTCGACTTTCACTTCACTACTTCTAAAAAAATATGTACTTTTACTCCGCTACAATAACAATGGACTCGTCGTTACCCGCTACAATAACAATGGACTCGTCGTTACCCGCTACAAAAAAAATCTTTATATAATTATCTTCATGAATGTAGATTGAATGCACCGTACTAACAATTGGCGCTCTCAAGACAAGTTGAGGCACATCTCCGACATACCCACACCAGCACAACCGCGTTTGAAAACATAATTTTGGAAATACCTGCTGTGCTGTCCTTGTTGCCACACTCATCCTCAGACTCTTCATTCTCCTCGGGCTCTTCGTCCACTTCAATTTCTTCTACAAAAAGGGTAATACAACAGTTTGAATGAATTAGGAAACTCCTAACCACTCAAAATCACCCATCCCCACAAGATCAAAGTAGACAAGTCAATCTAGAGTATTTGCAAAACAGAAAGGATGACCACTTAAGACACATTTATTTGGCATCGTATAGGAAATGGGAAAAATATGACTATTGATGCCAGGCTAACTACGTACCATTTGGGTCAATGTGAATGTCGTCGAGGCTCTTCCCTTTAAATTCACCCAGACGTCCCTGCTCGAGAGCCATCAATATTTTGCTCATTTTGGCCAGCTGGAGGGTGCCCTCTGGCAGACGGTAGTATTGACGGTGGACTCTGACGTCATGTCCGAGGAAATCTGCTAACTGGTCTAGCTCTGTATCCTTCAGATTTAGTACTTTGGACAGGGTTGCCACATGCTTTCTGAGTTTTGTAGATGTAAGAGACATTGGGTTTTTGATGTTACAATCTTTAACAAACTGCCGCAGGCAATCAGAACCCCTGTAATTAAACATTGAACCAGGTACTGCAAACAGGTAGGTGTTCTCTTTGAGAACCCCGCACTCCTCTCTCTTCTCAACTAGAAGCTCTATAGATTCCTTCATAGCTGGGGTAAGTAGAAGTGGAACTTTCCTTCCTCGCTTCCCTCGGATTTCAATTCGATTGAAATGTCTGCAGAGCTTCTGTTCGAGTGTAGATAGGGCCAGGTTGACATCTTGATGTGGGTCTGAAGTGTCTCTTAAGACAAAGGCAGATAATGGCATTCTTGACACTTCACCTTCTCTCCGACGGTTGAATAATATGATTTGTGCCAGTGTCACCTTTGTCAGGTCTCTCCATGTCAAGGATGACAATTGTTTTTTCATGCTATTAATAAGTTGTTCCTGTTTTTCGTCTAAATAGCAATGCAGAGTTTTGACATCTTCAGTGAATGGCAAGATGTGAGGAGAGTTCCATTTTGCTTGCTCAAGTTGTGACAACGCTCGGCTTGTGATATCATCAGTCCATCTTTGTTTATATAACTCAGAGAATTCATGGGCCTCTACTGCAGTTTCTTTCTGTCCTTTCATCTGCGCTTCAGATTTAAGCCACAACGACATACTGTGCAAGCTGTGGCCGAGTTTGCGGGCCAGAGATGGACAACCATATTGGCCTGCTTCACGGTTGAATCCAGCTGTGTGTTTAACTGCAGTGACTGCATGAATGTAGTTTGTGGGTTTGAAGAGCTCTTCAGTAGTCTTTAGGGGTGTGACATCTTTCAGCTTAAGAGCCAGTCTGCCAAGCTCTCTCAACGCTTGCCGGATATATTCATGGTGGTTGACCTGATGTCCTTTAGACTCAAACAGTCTTTGTCCATATGCCAAGATGCAACCGTCTTTCCTTATAGCATCTGATATTGGGTCATGGTTCATTTTGTTAAGTAGCTTCCAATACCCGTCCGAAAACCCAGAAGGAGGTTGAGTATATGCACATAGAGTTTGAACTCTACTTTTCCCGGGTTTGGAGTTCATGTTTTCTGGCTTGAATTTGCACACACAAACATGACGCCAGAGTATTCTCCGCAAGAATAAACCCTGGCAGTACAAACAATGCATGAAATCCTGTCCTTTCTTTTCTACTTGAGGTTGCTTGCATGGCACAAGCTTTCCTTTGCCACTTTCCAACACTTCCACATTGTGTGCAAAGTTACCTCTTTTCCGGAGAGAGTCCAATAGTATTCGCCTTTCCTTCGAGTTCTTTGGTAAAAGACGCAATTTTGCAACAGGGCTCTCTTCACTGTGTTTTCTCTCCAGATGTCTCGCCATTTTCTGAGTACCTAACTTGCAGTATATGCAGTATTGCATTTTGTTGTATCGTCTCAACCCATTTGCCTTCTTAGAGACTGGGCAAACAGAAACACTTCCTCGTTGAGACACTGTTGTACTCTCTTCTAAGTTTTGATACCCTGTGTCATCTTCTCCCTGAAGATGAGTTGTGGTGTCCAGTTGATTTTGTGGAGAACTTTGGCTGTGAATCCTTTTCTGAGGTAGGTAGCTATTCCTCTCACAGAGAGATCTTTTTTTTTTACTGCTCTTCTGTAGAGGTACTTCTAAGCTCATGCAACTATCTGAGCTTTCCCCACTAGATTTTGGAATATATTCCTCTTCACTATCTGGACTCGAATTCTCATCTTGATCTGATCCTACAGGCATCATCACATTGACCTATAAAAGTAAATTCAATTCAGAGAAGTGTTCAGATACTCAATGCCATCTCAAGTCCAACAAAAACACACCAACATTATGTTCATACAAAAAACTATGTAAAACAAGCAAACATAACTGGACAACCAATTAAGAAATCAAATCTACCGTAATATATCCTTGTCCAAATGAAAGTGGGCTTACCGGGAGACTGTTGGTTCTCCGCAGCCTTTGACCCACTGTATAATGTGGAAGATTCCCAGGATTGTCACTGGTACTTGTAACTTGCTCATCTCCACTTGAATCGTAAAGCTCATCCGAGTCTACAGGAATCCGTTGCATTATCTTTTTCCAACAAACATCATGTTCCTAAGGAAGCCAATTATAATGTTAAGTGGCTGATTATTTGAAATAATGTTGCATTTAGGATAATATAATTTAACAAACTTTGCACAATTAGAAAAGACTAAAAGTAAAACAAAATGTGCCACATATTTATTTGTTTGGCTGAGTGGTTGCCTGTTAAGCAGCTCCCGTTGTTCTGCATAAATTGTTGTTTTAGTTCGTTTTCTTTCGTCTCTTTTCTTTAGTTTTATTTTTTATTTTGCTACAGTTGAACTATAATAGTTCAGGATAGTTCAGGATTATGGATTTTATCGCAACTGAACGTCGACAGGAGTCGTCAACTGTTATTGTTTACAACAGAGCCCAGCTCCTGGATTTAGCCCACGCAGCGCTGCTGCTCCCCAGGGAAAAGTTTGATATTCCGGACGAATTGAAAAGACGACGCCGTGGACGCAGGGCGGGATTGAAATGTAAGGCAAAGCGGAGGAGGTTCAAGTACAAGCCGGCTATACCATCTATTATTATGGGCAATGTGAGGTGTCTACATAACAAGATGGATGAGTTGGAGGGACTTGTTCGTGGACAAAGGATTTATCGGGAAGCGAGCCTAATGCTTTTTACTGAGACTTGGCTGAACGATAACATCCCCATGCAGAACGTCACTATCGACGGTTTCCAGACAATCAGAGCGGACAGGGATCGCGTCTCTTCCGGTAAGAGTAAGGGTGGTGGGCTGGCTTTATTAGTTAACAGATGGTGTCATCCGAAACATATTACTCTTAAGGAAGAGTTTTGTAGCCCGGACATTGAGCTGTTAGTCGTTAGCCTGAGACCCTACTATTTACTGAGGGAATTCACGGCGGCCATTGCTGTTATTGTTTACATCCCGCCCTCTGCTGACGCAAACGCAGCGTGTGACGTCATCCACTCTGTTATCGCGAGGTTACAGACAGCGCATCCCAGTGCTTTCTTTGCCATTTCGGGGGATTTTAACCATGCATCTCTCTCTTCAACGCTGCCCACATTCAAACAGTTCGTGAAGTGCCCAACCAGGAATAATAAAACTCTGGACTTGTTATATGGTAATGTGAAGGACGCATACAACTCCACTGCACTCCCTCCCCTCGGTAGATCGGATCACAACCTTGTACACCTCACCCCACTCTACAGGCCTTTGGTCCAACAGCAGCCTGCAACCACCAGGACTATTAGGAGATGGTCCCCGGAGGCGAATGAGGCCCTACAGGACTGTTTTGAAACAACAGACTGGGATGTGCTCTGTGAGGCTCATGGGGAGGACATCGATGGACTGCATAACAGACTATATTAATTTTTGTGTAGACAACACTGTACCCACCAGGAAGGTACGCTGTTTCCCAAACAATAAACCCTGGGTCACCAGCGACCTGAAGGCCCTGCTGAATGAGAAGAAGAGGGCCTTCAAGGAGAGGGACAAGGACAAGGACAAATTGAAATGCGTCCAGAGGGAGCTGAAGTTGCGGATTGCTGAGGGGAAGAGAGTGTATAAGGAGAAGATGGAGGACAAGCTGAGGCAGAGCCAGGTGAGAGAGGTGTGGAAGGGTATGAGAAATATCACTGGCTTCAAAAAGTCAAACAGTGGGCAGACGGAGGGGACCCAGGACAGAGCCAATGAGCTGAACCAATTTTTTAACAGGTTTGATACTGGCCATGTCCACCTCCCCAGCTCACACACCCTCACGGATGTCCCACCCCCACTTTGCTCACAGCACCTCTGCTGAGACAATCAGTGACCCCACCTCCGCCCCTGCTCCCCCTGGACTGATCCTCAACACCCCCCTTCCCCCCACCTCCCCACCTGGGCTGGCTTTCACCACCAACCAAGTGAAGAGAGAGCTGGAGAGACTACACCAGTGGAAAGCGGCGGGCCCTGATGGCATCAGCCCAAGGGTGCTGAGGGTCTGTGCTGACCAACTGTGTGGAATACTCCAGCGTCTTTTCAACCTTAGCCTGAGCCTAGAAAGGGTCCCTGTGCTGTGGAAAACATCCTGCCTCGTCCCAGTGCCCAAGAAGGCACACCCCACTGTCCTGAATGACTTCAGACCTGTAGCGCTAACATCCCACATCATGAAGACCCTGGAAAGGTTAGTCCTCGCTCACCTCAGACCCCTGGTGTGTACATCAATGGACCCTCTGCAGTTTGCATACCAGCGCAACATCGGGGTGGATGATGCAATCATCTACCTTCTGCAGAGGGCCTACTCTCACCTGGACAACGCAGGTTGCACTGTGAGGGTTATGTTTTTTGACTTCTCCAGTGCCTTCAATACCATTCAGCCCCTGCTACTGGGTGAGAAGATGAGGAGGATGAAAGTGGAAGCACCCTTAGTCTCCTGGGTCACGGACTACCTGACCGGTAGGCCACAATTTGTGCGACTACAGAGCTGTGTGTCAGAACGGGCAGTTAGCAACACAGGGGCCCCCCAGGGTACGGTCCTGTCCCCCTTCCTGTTCACCCTCTACACCTCAGACTTCAGATATAACTCTGAAACATACCACCTACAGAAGTTCTCGGATGACTCTGCTATTGTAGGGTGCATCAGAGGTGGGCAGGAGGAGGAGTACAGGAGCACAATCAGTGACTTTGTGTTGTGGTGTGTGCAGAACCACCTTCAGCTCAACATCAGCAAAACAAAGGAGATGGTGGTGGACTTCAGGAGAACCAAGGCACAACTGACTGCAGTCCCTATACAGGGGATGGATGTGGAAATGGTTGGGTCATACAAGTTCCTGGGAGTCCATATGGACAACAGGCTGGAATGGGCCAGTAACACCGGGGCCCTGTACAAAAAGGGCCAGAGCCGACTCTACTTTCTGAGGAGGCTCAGGTCCTTCAACGTGTGCAGTAAACTACTGCATACCTTCTACCAGTCTGTGGTGGCCAGTGCCATCTTTTTTGCAGTGGTGTGCTGGGGAGCAAACATCAAAGCCGGTGATGCTTCTCGGGTAAATAAGCTGATCAGGAAGGCTAGCTCTGTCCTGGGGATGAGCCTTGACACTCTAGAGGTGGCGGCGGAGAGACGGATCCTGGCCAAACTGCTGGCCATCATGGACAACGTCACCCACCCTCTGCACGCTATGGTTATGACGCAGAGGAGCACTTTCAGTCATAGACTGATACCACCACGGTGTGCCAGAGAGCGCTACAGGAGGTCCTTCCTGCCGGCGGCTATTAGACTATATAATGCCTCACCGGGGTGCCGTGCCGTCGGCAACATAGATCTGGAACTGTTGGGGTGCTAGGACCTAGTTTAACAATTATGCATCCATCCGTGAGTAACTCTGGTCCGTAATCACTCATTCACTCAGGACCTATTTATTCATACAGGTCTGTATATACATACTCATGTACAGTTGTTATATTATATCACATGCAATATTGTAAGTAATTATTGGACTTAACTTACGTAGGCATTCACTCAGGAATGCATATTAGTATCCTGTCAGTTGCACCTTTTCTCATTGCTTTTAGTATATCTAATGTGCAATACGTGCAGTTGTCTGTAATTAAACCCTGCGCACTAAGGACTGTATTTTAAGGGAATTACTATTATTACCCCAAATGATATCATACACACATTTAGCTATTAAAGTATCTCTTCCTGTCATTTACCTGTACAGTTTGTGTAAACATGCAAGTATTCACTTATCTGTAAATATAACTGTATACCTAACTGTACAGCTAATTTAACCATGCAAAATTTTCACTTACCTGTTCATTTACCCAGTCTGTCTATTAAGTAAACTATTATTACCCTCGCTCATATCATACGCATTTTTAGCTACTGAAGTATTTCTCTGCCATCGACCTGTATAGTATAGTTAACCATCCAACATCCACCAATGTATAGTGTACATATTCAGCCAACCACTCATACTATGCAATGTCTTTTTATAGCTTTTTTTGGCACTCCAGATATCTTGTATTTCTATACCTTTTCATACTGCCGCTCTATGTATCATGTACCGTGTATCTGTCTTTTGTGTACTTTCGTTGTGGCATTTTGCACCTGCCCTGTGTTTTGTTGTAGCTGCTTGACAATGAAATTTCCCCCCCGGGGGATCAATAAAGTACCTATCTATCTATCTATAGAGGTTCATGTAAAAGTGAGTCAGTGAAAGAAAGCTTTACCAGGATGCTTTTGGTCCTCCTCAGCACAACCAGATGTGCTTGTGCTTTCATACTGTCGGAGTCCTCAGATTGATCAGTGTCAGAGTAGGTGACAAGAGCCTGTATGAAACATTAAATACAGCAAAAGAAAAGGTTTGTGATAAAAACATTTGAGTTGAAATTGAATAAACAACTTTTTCCAGATTTGAAATGATGATAGTCTACAAGGAATGTGTGTTAACTACACCATATGTTAGTGAGGAGACTTCGGTCCACACAAATGACCAACCTGGAATAGGTGCCGGACCCCGCAAATAACTTACTGGGAATGTGTGTTTCTAGATCTTGCAATAAAATGAATTTCTGAATAAAAGACCAGTTAAGAACAATTACCTGTGTGCTTGGAGATGGAACTCCAATGAGAACACCTGGCGTGCAGTTTGAAGACTGTCCTAGACCAACTATTTCCACTGCTGTGGCAGGATGTGGTTTGTCTATAGCCTACAATATGGATCAACATGAACATTCAGTGGTTTAATTGATGACTGTATGCAATCATTGGGAGAAACGTCTATGATCACAAACAAGGCATTAGGCTGGCATCATGAATTAGAATATAGCATTTCCTTAGAGAACTGTGAATATCAACAACTAGCTCTTTAAAAAAATACATCAACAGAAGCTGTGCATGATAAACACATGCGAGTTGAATAACTATAATAACGGGCTACTTTATAGTTCAGATTTGAAGCCCACATGATAGACTATGTTTATTTGATTTCATTGTTACTAAAAACCCGTACGGGGACCCCATAAAGCACTGACAAGGAATGTGTGTTAACTAAACTTAATGTCCATGTTAGTGAGGAGACTTCTGTCCACACAAATGACCAACCTGGAATGGGTGCTAGGACCCACAAATAACTTACTGGGAATGTGTGTTTCTAGATCTGGCAATAAAATGAATTTCTGAATAAAAGACCAGTTAAGAACAATTACCTGTGTGCTTGGAGATGGAACTCCAATGAGAACACCTGGTGTGCAGTTTGAAGACTGTCCTAGACCAACTATTTCCACTGCTGTGGCAGGATGTGGTTTGTCTATAGCCTACAATATGGATCAACATGAACATTCAGTGGTTTAATTGATGACTGTATGCAATCATTGGGAGAAACGTCTATGATCACAAACAAGGCATTAGGCTGGCATCATGAATTAGAATATAGCATTTCCTTAGAGAACTGTGAATATCAACAACTAGCTCTTTAAAAAAATACATCAACAGAAGCTGTGCATGATAAACACATGCGAGTTGAATAACTATAATAACGGGCTACTTTATAGTTCAGATTTGAAGCCCACATGATAGACTATGTTTATTTGATTTCATTGTTACTAAAAACCCGTACGGGGACCCCATAAAGCACTGACAAGGAATGTGTGTTAACTAAACTTAATGTCCATGTTAGTGAGGAGACTTCTGTCCACACAAATGACCAACCTGGAATGGGTGCTAGGACCCACAAATAACTTACTGGGAATGTGTGTTTCTAGATCTGGCAATAAAATGAATTTCTGAATAAAAGACCAGTTAAGAACAATTACCTGTGTGCTTGGAGATGGAACTCCAATGAGAACACCTGGCGTGCAGTTTGAAGACTGTCCTAGACCAACTATTTCCACTGCTGTGGCAGGATGTGGTTTGTCTATAGTCTACAATATGGATCAACATGAACATTCAATGGTCTTATGGATAACTGTAGGCAGTCATTGTAAGACATTTCTATGATCATAAACAAGGCATTTAAATTGGAATATAGCATTTCCTTGGACAACTCTGAATATCACCAAGTAGCTCTTTAAAATACATCATCAAAAGTGGGCATGATAAACACATGCGAGTTGAATAACTATAATAACAAGCTACTTTATAGTTCAGATTTGAAACCCACATGATAGTCCATGTTCATTTTATTTAATTGTTACTCAACCCTATACGGGGACCCCATAAAGCACTGACAAGGAATGTGTGTTAACTACACCATATGTTAGTGAGGAGACTTCGGTCCACACAAATGACCAACCTGGAATAGGTGCCGGACCCCGCAAATAACTTACTGGGAATGTGTGTTTCTAGATCTTGCAATAAAATGAATTTCTGAATAAAAGACCAGTTAAGAACAATTACCTGTGTGCTTGGAGATGGAACTCCAATGAGAACACCTGGCGTGCAGTTTGAAGACTGTCCTAGACCAACTATTTCCACTGCTGTGGCAGGATGTGGTTTGTCTATAGCCTACAATATGGATCAACATGAACATTCAGTGGTTTAATTGATGACTGTATGCAATCATTGGGAGAAACGTCTATGATCACAAACAAGGCATTAGGCTGGCATCATGAATTAGAATATAGCATTTCCTTAGAGAACTGTGAATATCAACAACTAGCTCTTTAAAAAAATACATCAACAGAAGCTGTGCATGATAAACACATGCGAGTTGAATAACTATAATAACGGGCTACTTTATAGTTCAGATTTGAAGCCCACATGATAGACTATGTTTATTTGATTTCATTGTTACTAAAAACCCGTACGGGGACCCCATAAAGCACTGACAAGGAATGTGTGTTAACTAAACTTAATGTCCATGTTAGTGAGGAGACTTCTGTCCACACAAATGACCAACCTGGAATGGGTGCTAGGACCCACAAATAACTTACTGGGAATGTGTGTTTCTAGATCTGGCAATAAAATGAATTTCTGAATAAAAGACCAGTTAAGAACAATTACCTGTGTGCTTGGAGATGGAACTCCAATGAGAACACCTGGCGTGCAGTTTGAAGACTGTCCTAGACCAACTATTTCCACTGCTGTGGCAGGATGTGGTTTGTCTATAGTCTACAATATGGATCAACATGAACATTCAATGGTCTTATGGATAACTGTAGGCAGTCATTGTAAGACATTTCTATGATCATAAACAAGGCATTTAAATTGGAATATAGCATTTCCTTGGACAACTCTGAATATCACCAAGTAGCTCTTTAAAATACATCATCAAAAGTGGGCATGATAAACACATGCGAGTTGAATAACTATAATAACAAGCTACTTTATAGTTCAGATTTGAAACCCACATGATAGTCCATGTTCATTTTATTTAATTGTTACTCAACCCTATACGGGGACCCCATAAAGCACTGACAAGGAATGTGTGTTAACTACACCATATGTTAGTGAGGAGACTTCGGTCCACACAAATGACCAACCTGGAATAGGTGCCGGACCCCGCAAATAACTTACTGGGAATGTGTGTTTCTAGATCTTGCAATAAAATGAATTTCTGAATAAAAGACCAGTTAAGAACAATTACCTGTGTGCTTGGAGATGGAACTCCAATGAGAACACCTGGCGTGCAGTTTGAAGACTGTCCTAGACCAACTATTTCCACTGCTGTGGCAGGATGTGGTTTGTCTATAGCCTACAATATGGATCAACATGAACATTCAGTGGTTTAATTGATGACTGTATGCAATCATTGGGAGAAACGTCTATGATCACAAACAAGGCATTAGGCTGGCATCATGAATTAGAATATAGCATTTCCTTAGAGAACTGTGAATATCAACAACTAGCTCTTTAAAAAAATACATCAACAGAAGCTGTGCATGATAAACACATGCGAGTTGAATAACTATAATAACGGGCTACTTTATAGTTCAGATTTGAAGCCCACATGATAGACTATGTTTATTTGATTTCATTGTTACTAAAAACCCGTACGGGGACCCCATAAAGCACTGACAAGGAATGTGTGTTAACTAAACTTAATGTCCATGTTAGTGAGGAGACTTCTGTCCACACAAATGACCAACCTGGAATGGGTGCTAGGACCCACAAATAACTTACTGGGAATGTGTGTTTCTAGATCTGGCAATAAAATGAATTTCTGAATAAAAGACCAGTTAAGAACAATTACCTGTGTGCTTGGAGATGGAACTCCAATGAGAACACCTGGCGTGCAGTTTGAAGACTGTCCTAGACCAACTATTTCCACTGCTGTGGCAGGATGTGGTTTGTCTATAGTCTACAATATGGATCAACATGAACATTCAATGGTCTTATGGATAACTGTAGGCAGTCATTGTAAGACATTTCTATGATCATAAACAAGGCATTTAAATTGGAATATAGCATTTCCTTGGACAACTCTGAATATCACCAAGTAGCTCTTTAAAATACATCATCAAAAGTGGGCATGATAAACACATGCGAGTTGAATAACTATAATAACAAGCTACTTTATAGTTCAGATTTGAAACCCACATGATAGTCCATGTTCATTTTATTTAATTGTTACTCAACCCTATACGGGGACCCCATAAAGCACTGACAAGGAATGTGTGTTAACTACACCATATGTTAGTGAGGAGACTTCGGTCCACACAAATGACCAACCTGGAATAGGTGCCGGACCCCGCAAATAACTTACTGGGAATGTGTGTTTCTAGATCTTGCAATAAAATGAATTTCTGAATAAAAGACCAGTTAAGAACAATTACCTGTGTGCTTGGAGATGGAACTCCAATGAGAACACCTGGCGTGCAGTTTGAAGACTGTCCTAGACCAACTATTTCCACTGCTGTGGCAGGATGTGGTTTGTCTATAGCCTACAATATGGATCAACATGAACATTCAGTGGTTTAATTGATGACTGTATGCAATCATTGGGAGAAACGTCTATGATCACAAACAAGGCATTAGGCTGGAATCATGAAACACATGCAAGTTGAATAAAACAGGCTACTTTCTACTTCAGATTTGAAACCCACATGATAGTCCATGTTTATTTGATTTCATTGTTACTCAACCCCATACGGGGACCCCATAAAGCACTGACAAGGAATGTGTGTTAACTACACTGTTAGTGAGGAGACTTCTGTCCCCACAAATGACCAACCTGGAATGGGTGCTAGGACCCACAAATAACTCACTGGGAATGTGTGTTTCTAGATCTTCAGAGCACCTAGCATGCAGTTTGAAGACTGTCCCAGACCAATTATCTCTACTGATAACTGTTATTGTGAGAAACGTCTATGATCATAAACAAGGAATTCTAGCACATCCTTAGAGACATCTCAATATCACTTATTAGTTCTTAAAGGCTTCTATAACTTTGCAGTCGCAATATGGCGACTATGTACAGCAGTAGGACATTGAGGACGTGACTGATAGTCCATGCTTATAGTCCATGCAATAGTTTCTTAGATCTGATAACAATAGACCTACTCACCAATTCACGCCATGGCCAGTTTGAGTCACCATAGTTGTATGTGATTTCTGAACCTGCTTCTATGTCGTCAATGGCAAACAAGCACAAATGAGGTTTTTCTTGGACCAGGATTCTTTTAATTTTACAATTTGGTGATCTGTGGTGATCGTTAACTAATCTTCCAAGTGACCCATCTTCTTTAGATGCATCAACACTAAATGTGGTACAGAAGAAAACAATTACAATTAGTTAGGGATTTTGGAAAACTGCTTTTTGATCCAGACAGCACACTGACTGGAGATGGATCCAGTTAGGTAGCCTTATTCCACCTTAGGCTAAGCACTTGTCTGTAACTAAAGATCTGCCGGGAAAGCACATTAATTCATAGACCTGGAAATCGTTTGACTGCTCTCTTCTGATTCAGGGCAGCAAAACAAAATATTTTTTTCCTAAATCCCGAACAATCCATTTAAACATTGTTATTTCCACTAAAAGATACCTACATGTGACAGGATGGACACATTAAACATTCTTAAACTGCTCAACAGTCGTCAATCTTGAATTTTGCCATCATTTTTTAGCTTTATAGTTAAATATTTCTAGATTTTTCTTAATACTTACCACCAATGTCTGTCCGATATGAAGTCGAACAAAAAAGTGTTCTCTGAGTCAGAGTATCTCTTCTGTCTCAAAGTGCTCTCTTCTTTAGTGATGAGCTCACCTCGATACTCCAAGACAAAAGCACCTCTATCAACGTGCTCTATGGCAAACACCCCTCTTCCTATATCGATAAACACAATGTATAGTGACAGTATGATAAATAGTTAATAACCAATAAACATGGAACTGTCTACAATTGCAGAAGTCAATGGGATTCATAGGCGCTACCAGAGTGCTCATATAGTCATCGGGGTAATCTAGAAAATACGCCATTGAAAAAATTCATCATTGTGATTGAGCAGAACAAACAATAGATCTCAGACTATACATTCTGACCACAGAGCAATATAACAATAATTCATAAATCAATTCACTGTCAACACACAACAATCCAGCAAACAGCTATATGCATAAAACAGAAACATTCTTAATTGGGAACAACGCAATTAACAGTTTGACCAGATGTACATAAAAGTAGACAACTACAGGAACATTTTAAGAATTCAAAATGTAAAATAAAACAAATATAACCAACCTTTGTAGGTATTAATAAACTTTTCCTGAAAGCATGGTTTGTCCCTGGAGGATAGGATGTAGGACCTGGCATCGTCCAGTGGACTTAGCCTGGCTCTCCTTCTTGACATGAGTGCTGAAGTTCAGTAGCTGGTCAATTAACAATTTCTGGAAAGAAGTATAAAATGATTGAAAGTTTGTTTATTTGCCAGGTTTACCCAGAATACAAATCGTTTTTCTGTGTCACGGTAAATAAATAATTGTGACTAATCGTTTCCGTTATCATTAGAGTTATTGTTTTAGTTGTGGTGTTGATTATGGTTGAATTAGTTGAGTAGTTGAATTAAATGTCTGTAAAAATCAATGATTATTTTGATGTTCAGGTGAACTTCTGCACGAATATATGAATTATTATATATACAGTGGGGAGAACAAGTATTTGATACACTGCCAATGTTGCAGGTTTTCCTACTTACAAAGCATGTAGAGGTCTGTAATTTTTATCATAGGTACTCTTCAACTGTGAGAGACGGAATCTAAAACAAAAATCCAGAAAATCACATTGTATGATTTTTAAATAATTAATTTGCATTTTATTGCATGACATAAGTATTTGATCACCTACCAACCAGTAAGAATTCCGGCTCTCACAGACCTGTTAGTTTTTCTTTAAGAAGCCCTCATGTTCTCCACTCATTACCTGTATTAACTGCACCTGTTTGAACTCGTTACCTGTATAAAAGACACCTGTCCACACACTCAATCAAACAGACTCCAACCTCTCCACAATGGCCAAGACCAGAGAGCTGTGTAAGGACATCAGGGATAAAATTGTAGACCTGCACAAGGCTGGGATGGGAGACAGGACAATAGGCAAGCAGCTTGGTGAGAAGGCAACAACTGTTGGCGCAATTATTAGAAAATGGAAGAAGTTCAAGATGACGGTCAATCTCCCTCGGTCTGGGGCACCATGCAAGATCTCACCTCATGGGGCATCAATGATCATGAGGAAGGTGAGGGATCAGCCCAGAACTACACGGCAGGACCTGGTCAATGACCTGAAGAGAGCTGGGACCACAGTCTCAACGAAAACCATTAGTAACACACTACGCCGTCATGGATTAAAATGCTCAAGCCAGCGCATGTCCAGGCCTGTGTGAAGTTTGCCAATGACCATCTGGATGATCCAGAGGAGGAATGGGAGAAGGTCATGTGGTCTGATGAGACAAAAATAGAGCTTTTTGGTCTAAACTCCACTCGCTGTGTTTGGAGGAAGAAGAAGGATGAGTACAACCACAAGAACACCATCCCAACTGTGAAGCATGGAGGTGGAAACATCATTCTTTGGGGATGCTTTTCTGCAAAGGGGACAGGACGACTGCACTGTATTGAGGGGAGGATGGATGGGGCCATGTATCGCGAGATCTTGGCCAACAACCTCCTTCCCTCAGTAAGAGCATTGAAGATGGGTCGTGGCTGGGTCTTCCAGCATGACAACGACCCGAAACACACAGCCAGGGCAACTAAGGAGTGGCTCCGTAAGAAGCATCTCAAGGTCCTGGAGTGGCCTAGCCAGTCTCCAGACCTGAACCCAATAGAAAATCTTTGGAGGGAGCTGAAAGTCCGTATTGCCCAGCGACAGCCCCGAAACCTGAAGGATCTGTATGGAGGAGTGGGCCAAAATCCCTGATGCAGTGTGTGCAAACCTGGTCAAGAACTACAGGAAACCTATGATCTCTGTAATTGCAAACAAAGGTTTCTGTACCAAATATTAAGTTCTGCTTTTCTGATGTATCAAATACTTATGTCATGCAATAAAATGCAAATTAATTACTTAAAAATCATACAATGTGATTTTCTGGATTTTTGTTTTAGATTCCATCACTGATAAAAATTACAGACTTCTACATGCTTTGTAAGTGGGAAAACCTGCAAAATCGGCAGTGTATCAAATACTTGTTCTCCCCACTGTAGCTATAATCATATCCTATGTACAAAATGGCATGTAAAGGTAGCTAGTCTAGTTCAGAACGACTGAGCTAGAATAGCTAGCTAAAAAGCCATATTTACCTTCAGATGAAGCAGTGGCACCCTCACGTCCTTACTTATCTCCTGCTAGTGCTTCTACTTCTACAGGAGATACCTTGTCTTCCTTTTTCTTTTTGAAATATTATCGTATATCCACAACCACCAGAATCAGATGCCAACGTGCAGTTGTCTGTAATTAAACCCTGCGCACTAAGGACTGTATTTTAAGGGAATTACTATTATTACCCCAAATGATATCATACACACATTTAGCTATTAAAGTATCTCTTCCTGTCATTTACCTGTACAGTTAATGTAACCATGCAAGTATTCACTTATCTGTAAATATAACTGTATACCTAACTGTACAGCTAATTTAACCATGCAAATTTTTCACTTACCTGTTCATTTACCCAGTCTGTCTATTAAGTAAACTATTATTACCCTCGCTCATATCATACGCATTTTTAGCTACTGAAGTATTTCTCTGCCATCGACCTGTATAGTATAGTTAACCATACAACATCCACCAATGTATAGTGTACATATTCAGCCAACCACCCATACTATGCAATGTCTTTTTATAGCTTTTCTGCACTCCAGATATCTTGTATTTCTATACTTTTTCATACTGCCGCTCTATGTATCATGTACCGTGTATCTGTCTTTTGTGTACTTTCGTTGTGGCATTTTGCACCTGCCCTTCTATCTATCTATCTATCTATCTATCAATAAGTCCTGTAACCGCTGAGTGCTCGCTCTCTCAGCGGCTCACACAAGATGCGCACAAATAGTGTGAAGTAGATCTGCTGCTACTTGCATTCTTTAATCAATGATATCTTATTCTTTTTTAGGTTTAATTGCACGACTGAAATGGCAGATAGTATTTTATTACTATTATTATTGTGGGATCATTTTAATTTATTTATTATCGATGTGAGATCCGGGGCTATTCATAAAAGGCCTGTAGCATCTTGCATGAAACTGGCAAACCATTATCAAGAGATTTATAGGGAAATTCAACTCACCTCAGTTTGGTCGACTGGCTTCCAATAGTTCTCAATGTAAAACACATTCTACAAGAAAAGAAAACGTATGCTGTTAAGAGTAATGCTGTTTATATGCATTACTGTGACAAAAACTAAAACAAACTTCTGGCATAACCTTAAGTATGCCGTAAACAAATAACGTACTAACGCTGTTAGGATGTACTGTATGTTTGTTAATGACCTTCACTAGCAACACGAACAACCGTTAGCGAAAGATTAATTAGTCAATAGTTAACAATTTACATCGATTGTTATTCCTATTACAACAAAGTAAATATCATACGATAACATTTGCCTTATCCCATGCTTTTCCACTTAAGTAGCTGAGTTCCGGAAAGCCCTATTCGTCAATGTCCGCTTAACATATTATGTGATATATCGAATGTATTATGTAATTACTAAAAACGTTTTCAATAATGAATTTAGATGAATAAATAAATCCACTCTTTAATCTAGACGAGGACCTAGCATAATGCTAACCCAGAGCTAGTTTAGGCACATCATGGTTATGCTATGTTATGCTAGCCGTCCCTGTCATCTGTCAAGTGTATTTAAAAATGTCATCTAAAACTACACTAACAAACATAAAAAGGTTTGCTACCGTTTGAGTAATTGTATTTGTCAAAGTTATCATAGTTTATACTATACGTTTAGAAAAAGACATAAACCTACTCTAACACATGGTTAACTACCACTTTATAGCCATCATAGCTGAAGTTAGCTACCACTTATTAGTTAAATAGCTAACACTACCACAACATTGGTCCTAACAAGCAATCTAGTTTACACCCATTCTAAAATATAGAGAAATAGAAAGTAGTAAAAATCAAGCATTCGCCTATAATAAAGAAAACGGTTTATAATACAAATATAAATGTTTAAAACTCACTTGTTGCTTCTTGATGGTAATGACCATGACCATGTCCGTGTGGCGGGTAAATCAGCAGTCTTGAGCGCGTGAGTCCCGCCAAATATCTTTATTCTCAAATTCTTGACCAATCAAAATGTAAATTGAGACCATGTGACAAACAAGTCGATGTTTCATTGGTTAATGGTGTGTGTTCGAACACACAGTTTGCAATTCCAATTTCAGCCAGTAGGGGAAAAGTGAGCGCCCAAGAGAAAAACCTTAAGCACACCTTAAGCACAGTATTCCTTATTTTTATCACTTGTGGGGAAATTGAGAGAGAGCCACCAGGCATATCAAAAGAGTCTCCTGAACTGAATTTAAATGGTTTCCTTAGTGGGGACCAGCATTTTGGTCCCCACACTGTTCCCGGACCCCACTACATCACTGGACTCCAGGTCTTGGGACCCCATTATGATAGGACTACAAGAGCACACACACACACACACACACACACACACACACACACACACACACACACACACACACACACACACACACACACACACACACACACACACAAAGCAGGATTGATTTCACTTTGAAGACTGCGTAATAGAAAGTAATGTGGATGAAGCTGGTCCACTGGGAACTGGAACTCTAATGAGCCCATTGACTGAAAGGCTGTCTGAGGAGGTTGATGAATGATTACGGCACGGCAGGTAGCCTAGTGGTTAGAGTGTTAGGCCCGTAACTGGAAGGTTGCAGGATCAAATCCCCGAGCTGACAAGGTAAAAAACTGTCGTTCTGCCCCTGAACAAGGCAGTTAACCCACTGTTCCTAGGCCGTCATTGTAAATAAGAATTTGTTCTTAACTGACTTGCCTAGTAAAATAAAGGTTAAATAAAATAAAAATAAAAATTACACCAGAGATACATCACTTTCTCACTGTGTGCTATCACCCTCAACACATGACATTAAAACAGATCTCACTGTCTGCTATCACCCTCAACACATGACATTAAAACAAATCTTGCTGAAGTGCTTTTTTGGAAAAAGGGCTCAGAAACGCTCCGATCCAGCCTTGAGGTTCAATAAAACAGGTGCCATAAAACAGTGAAGAACCTGTATGTTTGACAATGTAAGCGGGGTTATACTACCTACTACAGCGGTTAGTAGTCTCCAGGAGGAACAATACATCATCCTGTTAAAGTATCAGTTGTAAGTAGTACTAAGATACAACTTACACACGTTATTAACAATAACTTCCTATTCAAAATTAGACTCAATCACAATTAGTTGCAGAAAAACAGCTTGGCAATTGCTGAAAAGGCTATTCAGGAAAGCCCAGTCTATTGTAAAGGAACCGTTCACAGTATCATGCACTGTCCCCGGACCGAGTGGGGGACTTTGAGCAGAGAGTCTCTGTGCTCTTCGGTGGGAGAAAAATATATCTTTGTTTCAAACTCCTTCCCCCCTAACTCACACAGCTTTCAGTTTGCTTGTTCCCATGGTAATGGACTCCAAAACTCACCGCCAGATCACCATAACAACCAGGAGTACCAGGAAAAGTAGTCCTTGCCTGCTGACAAGTGGGGATTGAGAACAAGATCCCCAATTCCGGAATACCTACACCCCGCTTCCATGGCCACGGATCAGGAATTATGTGATTTGCTGGGTCAACATATGGGGCTCCACTTAAACCCATCCATTGAATGGTCCTAGTCTGGGATAGAGAAAGAAAACCGTTTGTGAATGAGATGAGGTCTTGACAAGCGATCGAATAAAGCTTTGGCTTAATTTGGAGCTGAATCCCCCGCACAGTACTTTTTCCATTAAGTTATATACTGTATATACAGGAAGTACCAATACAGAGTCAATGTGAGGAGGCTATATACAGGAAGTACCAATACAGAGTCAATGTGAGGAGGCTATATACAGGTGGTACCAATACAGAGTCAATGTGAGGAGGTTATATACAGGAAGTACCAGTACAGAGTCAATGTGAGGAGGCTATATACAGGAAGTACCAGTACAGAGTCAATGTGAGGAGGCTATATACAGGAAGTACCAATACAGAGTCAATGTGAGGAGGCTATATACAGGAAGTACCAATACAGAGTCAATGTGAGGAGGCTATATACAGGAAGTACCAGTACAGAGCCAATGTGAGGAGGCTATATACAGGAAGTACCAGTACAGAGTCAATGTGAGGAGGCTATATACAGGTGGTACCAATACAGAGTCAATGTGAGGAGGCTATATACAGGAAGTACCAGTACAGAGTCAATGTGAGGAGGCTATATACAGGAAGTACCAGTACAGAGTCAATGTGAGGAGGCTATATACAGGAAGTACCAGTACAGAGCCAATGTGAGGAGGCTATATACAGGAAGTACCAGTACAGAGTCAATGTGAGGAGGCTATATACAGGAAGTACCAGTACAGAGTCAATGTGAGGAGGCTATATACAGGTGGTACCAATACAGAGTCAATGTGAGGAGGCTATATACAGGAAGTACCAGTACAGAGTCAATGTGAGGAGGCTATATACAGGAAGTACCAGTACAGAGTCAATGTGAGAAGGCTATATACAGGAAGTACCAATACAGAGTCAATGTGAGGAGGCTATATACAGGAAGTACCAGTACAGAGTCAATGTGAGGAGGCTATATACAGGAAGTACCAGTACAGAGTCAATGTGAGAAGGCTATATACAGGAAGTACCAATACAGAGTCAATGTGAGGAGGCTATATACAGGAAGTACCAGTACAGAGTCAATGTGAGGAGGCTATATACAGCAACACCAGTACAGAGTCAATGTGAGGAGGCTATATACAGGAAGTACCAGTACAGAGTCAATGTTAGGAGGCTTTATACAGGGGTACCAGTACAGAGTCAATGTGAGGAGGCTATATACAGGAGGTACCAGTACAGAGTCAATGTGAGGAGGCTATATACAGGTGGTTCCAGTATAATCAATGTGAGGAGGCTATATACAGGAAGTACAAGTACAGAGTCAATGTGAGGAGGCTATATACAGGTGTTACCAGTACAGAGTCAATGTGAGGAGGCTATAAACAGGAAGTACCAGTACAGAGTCAAAGTGAGGAGGCTATATACAGGGGTACCAGTACAGAGTCAATGTGAGGGGGCTATATACAGGGGTACCGGTACAGAGTCAATGTAAGGAGGCTATATACAGGGGTACCAGTACAGAGTCAATGTGAGGAGGCTATATACAGGAAGTACCAATACAGAGTCAATGTGAGGAGGCTATATACAGGGGGTACCGGTACAGCTTGGCCCCAGTGATGTACTGAGCCGTACGCACTACCCTCTGTAGTGCCTTGCGGTCGGAG
This sequence comes from Thymallus thymallus, assembly GCA_023634145.1. Classification (NCBI taxonomy): domain Eukaryota; kingdom Metazoa; phylum Chordata; class Actinopteri; order Salmoniformes; family Salmonidae; genus Thymallus; species Thymallus thymallus. The sequence continues at coordinate 744,148 of CM042390.1, read as the reverse complement.
GCCGAGCAGTTGCCATACCAGGCGGTGATGCAAACAGTCAGGATTCTCTCGATGGTGCAGCTGTAGAACCTTTTGAGGATCTGAGGACCCATGCCAGTCTCCTGAGGGGGAATAGGCTTTGTTGTGCCCTCTTCATGACTGTCTTGGTGTGTTTGGACCATAATAGTTTGTTGGTGATGTGGACACCAAGGAACTTGAAGCTCTCAACCTGCTCCACTGCAGCCCCGTCGATGAGAATGGGGGGTGTGCTCTGTCCTCCTTTTCCTGTAGACCACGCTCATCTCCTTTGTCTTGATCACGTTGAGGGAGAGGTTGTTATGGTGGCACAACACGGCCAGGTCTCTGACCATCTCCCTATAGGCTGTCTCATCGTTGTCGGTGATCAGGCCTACCACTGTTGTGTCATCGGAAAACTTGATGATGGTGTTGGAGTCGTGCCTGGCCATACAGTCATGGGGGAACAGGGAGTACAGAAGGAGACTAAGCACGCACCCCTGAGGGTCCCCCGTGTTGAGGATCAGCGTGGCAGATGTGTTGTTACCTACCCTTACCACCTGGGGGTGGCCCGTCAGGAAGTCCAGGAATCAGTTGCAGAGGGAGGTGTTTAGTCCCAGGGTCCTTAGCTTCGTGATGAGCTTTGAGGGCACCATGGTGTTGAACGCTGTGCTGTAATCAAAGAATAGCGTTCTCACACAGGTGTTCCATTTGTCCAGGTGGGACAAATGGAGTGCAATAGAGATTGCATCATCAGTGGATCTGTTGGTGCGGTATGCAAATTGGAGTGGGTCTAGGGTTTCTGGGATAATGGTGTTGATGTGAACCATGACTAGCCTTTCAAAGCACTTCATGGCTACAGGCGTGAGTGCTACGGGTCTGTAGTCATTTAGGCACTGGGCAGCTCGCGGCTGTGCTTCCCTTTGTAGTCTGTAATAACATCCGACGAGCATCGGAGCCGGTGTAGTACGATTCAATCTTAGGCCTGTATTGATGCTTTGCCTGTTTGATGGTTCGTCGGAGGGCATAGCAGGATTTTTTATAAGCGTCCGGGTTAGAGTCCCGCTCCTTGAAAGTGGATGCTCTACCCTTTAGCTCAGTGCGGATGTTGCCTGTAATCCATGGCTTCTGGTTAGGGTATGTACATACAGTCATTGTGGGGACGACGTCATCGATGCACTTATTGATGAAGCCAATGACTGAGGTGGTGTACTCCTCAATGCCATCGGAAGAATCCCGGAACATATTCCAGTCTGTGCTGCAAAACAGTCCTGTAGCTTAGCATCTGCGTCATACGACCATTTCTTTATTGACGAGTCACTGGTGCTTCCTGCTTTAGTTTTTGCTTGTAAGCAGGAATCAGGAGGATAGAATTATGGTCAGATTTGCCAAATGGAGGGTGAGGGAGAGCTTTGTACGAGTCTCTGTGTCTGGCGTAAAGGTGGTCTAGAGTTTTTTTTTCTCTGGTTGCACATTTAACATGCTGGTAGAAATGAGGTAAAACGGATTTAAGTTTCCCTGCATTAATGTCCCCGGCCACTAGGAGCGCCGCCTCTGGATAAGCGTTTTCCTGTTTGCTTATGGCCTTATACAGCTCATTGAGTGTGGTTTTAGTGCCAGCATCTGGCATCTTGCCGGTGCAGCGTATATCCCGCCAGCTGTATGTTATCCATGCCGTTGTTCAGCCACGACTCTGTGAAACATAAGATATTCCCATTTTTAAAGTCCCGTTGGTAGGATATTCGTCATCGTACAACGTCTAATTTATTATACAATGATTGTAAGTTGGCTAATAGGACTGATGGTAAAGGGAGATTACCCACTCGCCGTCGGATCCTTACAAGGCACCTGCGTCCCCAATATCTCTGTCTCTTTCTCCTGCGAATGACGGGGATTTGGGCCTTGTCGGGTGTCTGAAGAATATCCTTTGGGTCTGACTCGTTGAAGAAAAAATCTTCATCCAATACGAGGTGAGTAATCGCTATCCTGATATCCATAAGCTCTTTTCGGTCATAAGAGTCGGAGGCAGAAACATTATGTCAAAATAAGTTACAAATAACGCAAAAAAACACACACAATAGCAGAATTGGGTAGGGACGAGTAAAACGGCAGCCATCTGCTAAAAGCAGTGAGGCCAATGGACTATCATTGATTATAACGACCCCTAACAAGGCTAACTGCTGACCCCTGTTGACCTCGCACAGATAGTGGTTGACCTAGGCCCTAATGGGATCTCCACCATTAAGCGTTTTAGACACAAGACTATTGTAATCCTCTGAAACATGCTTTTTGTAAATGGATTACCACGTCATCATTCGGTGAGAGATGGTGGAAGGTGAAAGTAAAGTCAAGGGGAAAAAGCTTACTCATTCCAATACCCTACATCACGCTCTCATATATGTATTTCCCATTAGTCCAAGATTTGAGGGTGAGATAAATAGAAACGTATGAGAACCTTGAAAGACGTTTTAGTGGGGAACACCAACTCACACCAACTACTTACTACCTCCTGAAATGTACATCTGGTTAACATTAGATTGTTCTGTTCACTCCTCTGCAGGTAAACCTTGTTTTCTTCTGGGACATATTGTCTTACTACAAATGAGGTCATTCATCTTACTAAGTCTTAAATTATCTACTGTTTGAGGTAAACGGCATAATTTGGTTTAAATAATTACCAAATTCCCTGTTGTGTTGCATTAGACTCTCTGACTGTAATTCATTGGACTGGAAGGGACTGGAATTGTGCTCTTCCATGCGAATGCTGCTAAGTGGTCATATTTAATAACATCATATTTCTTAGCAATTGTCTTCATCTGGTTTAAACCTTTCTTGACGTAGACATTTACAAGGAAACCTTTTTACAAAGGCTCTGATACATGGTAGAGATAATTAACTTGATGATACGGGAATGGCTTGTGATTCTACTGTGCTGTAAACTGTACAAGATCCGGGGGTTTGGGACAATACACATCAATATATTAACCTAGTATTAACTTGAGCTTTACTTGTCCTCACTTCAAATGAGATAAAAGCAAATCATTCAAAGTCAATGGTTGGTAGAAGATCTTTCTTTAGAGACCAGCAGATAAAAGGAAACAAGCAGTGAGATTAAATATTCAAGAGGACCATATGATTTACTGATTTAGACCACTAGTCCAAGGTTTTAACTTTTAAGAGCATAGAACTTTTATGTAGAGCCCAATGCGATATGGAGGGATACAAAACCCAGGGAGACCTCTCTCCCAAACGCTACAAACACTTTGCGCTGAGGGCTAATGGAGCGCAACGAACCTTCCACTTTAAGGCTCATCTAGGTTAGCGTTTTCTTACGATACAGCATCATGGGAGATATTAAAGCCATAGGTTTGAAAAATGGATAGGAGAGGGGAAATTGCTGAAGCAGCACTGTTTTTTTTTTATCAAATGGCTGAGACCAGGGAATAGAGGATGCTAAGGATCTGACTAACATGGATGCCTTGCAAAGTGGATGTCATATGCTGGATTGAGCTTTGTTCTCTAATGGGCCACAGTAGGGAAGAGGGTTGAGCATTTGTTTTCAGTCCATTACATGTGGATAAGCCTTCCTGAACACATGGGAGCCCATAGCAATGCTAATGGTTACTTTTGAGGAAAGAATTGCTTGAGATTTCATATCCAAACACAAACAATGCTCATTCTCTTTGGAGAACCACCGCAGATGGTGGGGATCATGATCACCATCAGATGGTTTGGAGCACACTAATCATATATTGGTTATTTATCTTCTGAAGAAGTAAAAACAGTTTGCAAACTATTGAAATGCATGTTTGTACAGTGAGCTGAAATTGACTTCATTCCACAAATTTCCCCTCTTCAAGATGGACATCCTCAACCCAATGATCCAATCCTGACTGCTTTTGTCAAAAGCCACAAATATCTCCCAACAGGACATAGCTATATTATATTCCGGTTTGGAAAAGAAAAGCTCCAGCCACAGGGAGGGTATTTCACTGTTGCAGCAAGTGCTCTAGTCCTGTTAAGTAGCTTCCTCCTTGCACTAAAGAAACCACATCTCCCACTCTGTCATGTTGATAAAAGGTGTGTAAGAGAGATTAGCGGAGCGAGCTCTGGCGGCTTTACCGTCACTTGGCCTTCTTCGAAAGCGCTTAGAATAAAGGGGGTGGCTAAACCTTGGGAATTACGTTTATGGTCAACCTGCCTCAAGTGACTATTGGGCAGGACACAACTCACCACAAACAGGACACAACTCACCACAAACAGGACACAACTCACCACAAACAGGACACAACTCACCACAAACAGGACACAACTCACCACAAACAGGACACAACTCACCACAAACAGGACACAACTCACCACAAACAGGACACAACTCACCACAAACAGGACACAACTCACCACAAACCTAAACATTCTCGCTACACACAATATTTGTATTTGGAGAAAAATAACCAAGTTGGGAAAAAACAATATGTCATTTTAGTTTCTACTAATTAGCTAGTGATCAGTCAGTCGTTCTCACGTTTTCCAATCCTGTTTTCTGATGTCTAATTGACCAATTACCATTAAAACAAGCATGTTATCAGTGAGAACTTGATCTGATAATTGTTGCATCGCAGCTGTCAGTATAGGTTTGTCTGGAGTTACACTTACAGGGGCATCAGATCATTGACAGTAACAAAGAAACAGTGAGATAAGAAATTCCATAACACCTAATAAATGAGGGATAGAAAAACATTTACCTCAACAAGATGAGGATTCAAACCCTCCTTCTTATTACATCAGTAAATCAAACACAGCCTTCACTCATCCACTAGAAGTAGGATGGTTACATTTACATGTTTAATGTAACCTTTATTTAACGAGGCAAGTCAGTTAAGAACTAATTTACAATGACGGCCTACACCGGCCAAGCTCAGACAACACTGGGGCCGATTGTGCGCCGCCCTATGGGACTCCCAATTAAGGCTGGTTGTGATACAGCCTGGATTCAAACCAGGGTGTCTGTAGTGACGCCTCTAGCACTGAGATGCAGTGCCTTAGACCACTGCGACACTTAGTCGGCTGCTAATACCATCCCAACTATAGTGTTAACGTGTTGGACAAAAGAATATCCAATCTCCGCTGAAAAGGATTGCAGTTAATTCCACACCTCTGACATTGATATTAACATGACACATGCCTCCTGAGTGGCACAACAGTTCTTGAGGCGGTACTACAGACCCGGGTTCGATCCCGCGACCAGGAGACCCATCAGGCGCAACAATATTGGCCAACGTCGTCTGGGTTAGGGAAGGGTTTCGTCAGCCGGGTTGTCCTTGTCCCATCGCGCTCTAGTGACAACTGCGGCGGGTCGGGCGCATGCACGCTGACATGGTCGCCAGTTGTACAGTGTTTCCTCCGACACATTGGTGCGGCTAAACGAGCAGTGTGTCAAGAAGCAGTGCAGCTTGGCAGGGTCGTGTTTTGGAGGATTCATGGCTCTCGATCTTCGCCTCTCCCAAGTCCGTACGGGAGTTGCAGGGATGGGACAAGACTAACTACCAATTCGATATCACGAAATTGGGGAGAAAAAGGGGTAAAAAAATGTATATATAAATAACACTACTGTTTTTATTACGTAACAACCAGGAAGGTGCAGACATACATCTGTAGGTGTCTGCACCACTTTGTCCCCACAATGACATGACGACAAAGCTGTGTAAAGGTCCTCGCTTAAAATGCCTCCGCAAACAGCCGGGGAACAAAAGGAAGGCTGCTTGTTGTAATTAGGGGACAGTTCCTCTGATGAGGTCCCAGGATACAACTTGGGCAGAACCAGGAAAGGGGGCGTCAATTATTCATGGCAACAGCATCAAACGGGCTCAGAGGTGATTTTTTGGAGGGGCAGAGTGTGTGTGTGTGTTTGTGTCTGTCTACTAGTTATAATGTATATGCGTGTTGTGAGAGTGTGGAAGAATCGGCCTGGCCTGCCTCCTCAGCAAAGTGTTTGAAGAACACTTGTAATGTATGCACAGCCGTTTTTCTCCCCATACCTTTGGGCAACGATGTACACAGGAGGAGGTGTACCTGAGAGGCATTCATTATTCATCAAGGCAATGTATAATCAAACATATTGTTGTAACTGGCTTTACATCACAAAAGCTTAACTATCTCTCCAATCGCTAACCTCATCCAGTAAAGTCAGCAGAAAAGCTCTTTCTAGCAATCAATCTGCAAAACATAGCATAACCTAGCTGATAATCACATTATGAACATCAGTGTATTATGAACACTATTCGACAATAGTATTGCCAAAATTGCCCAGATAACGGCTTGCCATTACTGCACGGCAGACAGGATTATTATTATGACCACAAGTTAGACTGGTGAGAGATTCTATTTACACTATGGTGAAAGCGCAAGCTGGATGTGTCAACTGTCTATAAAGTGTCATTCACTTCAGTACATGGCGCTCAGCTGTTCCCTAAGGAGCTTACCAGAAATGGAGCTGATAAGTGAAGAACCAGAGTGTGACTATTAGGATGCCACAAACACTCTTACTCTCTACAGAATCACTCCCTCACTGTTTCTATGAAGCACACAGACAAGTACACACACACACACCACAGGGTCTTATTATCATAGGGCACTGGTGAAAACAGAAGCTCCCCGCTGCTGGTTTGATCTTTCACGTGACTCTCTCTCTCATCATTACATTTACTGACAGCTGCCCACATCCTCTCTCTCTCTCTCTCTCTCTCTCTCTCTCTCTCTCTCTCCAACTCTGTCTCCATCCCTGTCTCTCTCTCTCTCTCTCCAACTCTGTCTCCATCCCTGTCTCTCTCTGTCTCTCCCACTCTGTCTCCATCCCTGTCTCTCTCTGTCTCTCTCACTCTGTCTCCATCCCTGTCTCTCTCTGTCTCTCCCACTCTGTCTCCATCCCTGTCTCTCCCACTCTGTCTCCATCCCTGTCTCTCTCTGTCTCTCCCACTCTGTCTCCATCCCTGTCTCTCTCTGTCTCTCCTATGCTGCTGCTGTGTTCAACTAGAGCAATAACAGACAGTGTTCCAGGTTCATGAATTAGCAACACTTTTCCGCAGACAAACCCCAGTCCTTCCCTTTGACCAAGTTCACTTGTGTGTCCAAAACAGCCAGCTGTAGTCTTTGCTAGTGATTTTATTTTATTTTATTTAACCTTTATTTAACCAGGCAAGTCAGTTAAGAACAAAGGACAGCCTACCTACAGGGTCAGCCCCTGGAGCAAATGAAGGGTAAGTGTCTTGCTCAAGGACACAGACAGGTTTTTTCACCTTGTCTGCTCAGGTATTCGAACCAGTGACATTTCGGTTACTGGCCCAACGCTCTAACCGCTAGGCTACCTGCCGCCTCACAATACCAGCATTTTGACTTTGATACCAGGTTTAGTACATATATCCAGCAGTATGTGGACGCCACCTTCAAATGAGTGGATTCTGTTATTTCAGCCACACCCGTTGCTGACAGGTGTAGAAAAATCGAGCACACAGCCATACAATAACCATAGACGAATATTGGCAGTAGAATGGCCTTACTGAAGAGGTCAGTGACTTTCAACGTGGCACCGTCATAGGATGCCACCTTTCCAACAAGTCAGTTCGTCAAATATCTGCCCTGCTAGAGTTTCCACGGTCAACAGTAAGTGCTGTTATTGGGAAGTGGAAACATCTAGGAGCAACAACAGCTCAGCCGTGAAGTGGTAGGCCACACAAGCTTACAGAACGGGAACGCCGAGTGCTAAAGCACATAGCGTGTAAAAATCGTCTGTCCTCGGTTGCAACACTCACTACCGAGTTCCAAACTGCCTCTGGAAGCAACGTCAGCACAAGAACTGTTCGTTGGCAGCTTCATGAAACTGGTTCCCATGGCCGAGCAGCCGCACACAAGTCTAAGATGTGCAATGCCAAGTGTTGGCTGGAGTGGTGTAAAGCGTGTCGCCATTGGACTCTGGAGCAGTGGAAACACGTTCGCTGGAGTGATGAATCACGCTTCACCATCTGGCAGTCCGACGGACAAATCTCAGTTCAGCGGATGCCAGGAGAACGCTACCTGCCCGAATGCATAGTGCCAACTGTAAAGTTTGGTGGAGGAAGAACAATGGTCTGGGGCTGTTTTTCATGGTTCAGGCCCCTTAGTTCCAGTAAAGGGAAATCTTAACGCTACAGCATACAATGACATTCTAGATGATTCTGTGCTTCCAACTTTGTGGCAACAGTTTGGGGAAGGCCCTTTACTGTTTCAGCATGACAATGCCCCTGTGCACAACACAAGGTCCATACAGAAATGGTTTGTCGAGATCGGTGTGGAAGAACTTGATTGGCCTGCACAAAGCCCTGACCTCAACCCCATTGAACACCTTTGGGATGAATTGGAACGCCGACTGCGAGCCAGGCCTAATCACCCAACATCAGTGCCCGACCTCACTAATGCTCTTGTAGCTGAATGGATCAAGTCCCCACAGCAATGTTCCAACATCTAGTGGAAAGCCTTCCCAGAAGAGTGGAGGATGTTATAGCAGCCGATACCGCAGCAAAAAATAATAATTAATTAGCCAAATTAACCGAATGGCACTTAATCCAGACAATTTTCAATATTATTAGATTTGATATTATTAGATTTTTTATGAATGCATTAATGAATCAATTATACAATCATACATTAAATTAGATTTCATTTTTTACCAATCCGTTTTCCTTCCATTTGAGACTTATTTTATTGTACTGATCAACAACATTTGCATAGAAGCAGCAAATCTCTACTTTTATAAAAGTGTGTTCTGTCTCTTTAAATTACAAATAAATGAATGTATTCAACACCTTTGTTATGTCAAGCCTGTTATGTGTGGAAAGCTCTTAGACTTACCCAGAAATCGCTGCCAAAGGTTATTCTAACATGTATCAGGCTGTGAATACTTGAATACATATATTTCTATATTTAATTTTCAATACATTTGCAAACACGTCTAAAAACCTGTTTTTACTTTGTCATTATGGGGTACTGTGTGTAGATGGGGGAGAAACAACATCTATTTTTAATCAAGCTGTAACAACAATATGTGGAATACGTCAAGGGCTATGAACACTTTCTGAAGGCACTGTATATTGCTAGATTATACACTGGATTAGGTTGAATG